>ARYC01017931.1:0-98615 GCA_000711775.1 Oxytricha trifallax
TATATCATTTTATATAGACTTCAATGAATTATGCAACTTAACAGTAATATTTTTTATATTTTTAATATAATAAATTATGATATGTACACGAGAAAATTGAAAAAGGTAACCCACAGTTTTGAACTCAAATCAGATAATAAAAATTCTTAGTTAATGTTATAGCTGAATATAATACATATCATAATATATATATCAAATATGATTATATTATTCTAGTTTATGATATTTTAACTACAAAATTTATATTTTATTCACAATAAATGCATGATAGATATGGATGTGAAATTAATGGATTCTAAATTATAATTATTTTTTCAATTAAAATGCGTTAAATTATGATATGAAGAATATACCATGGTTTAGAAAAGTTTTAAATATTTATATATAAAAACGACTAATATTTTTTTCATACTTAGCATTTTAATCATAAGCAAAAAACGAAATTGTGGAAAAACAGAAGATATTTCTATATTTTTCCTTTTAATATATAGATGAATAAATAAATTTAATTATTTGTGATATTTTATTTTTGATTTCTCAAAATTATTTCAACAAACGTAGTAATTGCTATTAAACTGTTGTTTTCTAAAAGTCTTATTTAATTAATTCTTTGAATTGTAAAAGCTATCGTCATTAAAGTGCTCTCTCATTAAAAATTCTTAATGTATTTTAATGAAATATTATTGAACTTGATAATTATAAGTTTAAGTTTCAAAAAATAATATTATTTAACTAAATAATTTAAGGTTAGTTCTTACAAACATAAGTCATAATTAATCCTGAGATTTAAAATTTTAGATAGATATTTAGCTCATCACAGCACCTTTTATACTTATTAAAATATTTTAATCTTAATATTATAATAATTTTATGCCTGTTAAATTTTATACTAAAATTTATGTTTTTAATTTCAAAATATTGAGAATTTACCATTAGAGAAATGAGTGCTAATAAGATGATTGATAAATAAGGAAGTACTTTGTTGTGGAAATTCGATAAACTAATATTACAAAGATAAAAATATAAAAATAATGATTGCAGTATACTATAAAATAGTTATGTTATATTTGAACATCATGCAATCTTAAGTTTATTACTTTTAGGATATTATTGTAAGAATTAGAAACAAAACTAAGTCTTATTATTTAAAGTTTAAGAGTAATTCTTTACCCTATTGCTTCAAACATTTTATGAAAAAATATAATAAACCCATGCTTCTGATAAGTCACATCATAAGAGGTTAACAGCAAATATTTAACAGTCAAATCATTACTGGCTGAATTTATATATATATATATATTTTTAAGCTAATTTTAATTTTACACACATACTGATTGGCTTATTTTATAATGACAATTAATCTAGTCAATATTTTAAGAAATTTACCCTTATATTCATGCCATTAAGTTCTTTCTTAATATTTATCAATTCTTAACTTCATCATTATACTTATAAATAATATGGTTTTTAATATTTAATTACATTTTCTAGTGAATTTTAATGAAAAGTTTTAAAAAATTTATCTCTAAGATACATTTACTTGTATGAAGGATATAATTATCTTTGTATTATTTTTAAATTTTAATAATTTAATTAGTTAGAGAGAAATTTTATCTCTATTTAAATTTGTAATTATAGAAGGCATTTAATAACAAAATATTTATTTGTCTAATGAAATTTGAATTATAGGATAAATTTTTAATTTTTAAAAATGATATTTTATAATATAGCTATACTATAAATGTAAGATTGATTTTTAATCATCTTATTTTTAATTATTCTCCATAATAGTTAATTATTTTAACTTAATGATTTTAATTATCTAAATTTAACACTTATTTTGAAAAGTTTCTAATTTAACTTATCAAATTCCTATACTTCAAAATCTACTCTATTATAATTATTAATGGGTTATGTCCCTTCAAATTCAAAATATTACTCGAATCATTTTTATATAAATTTAATAAAAAAAGTACATTTGCTCTAAGTTATTAACGTTTTAAGATAAATAAAAAGAATAATCCCTCATTAATTTCACATTATTTTATGTCATAAAAGGAATGTCCTGTATTTAATGTAAGAATATAGATTTAATTATATGTTAAATATTTCTCAGACTCTAAATATATATTATTAGTATGATTTAAACATGTGTTAACAGTTGATAAATATGTTCCTAAGTACTACATTAAAGAAGAGATCGAACAATTAGTGATCCAAAGTCATGAAACAAGTATCGTATCTTGCACTGGAGTTTTTATTAATTAATTTATTTTGAGTTTTTCTTTTATTTTAGATAATTAATTCTTTGTACTATGGAAAAGTCTTATTTCGATTAGAAGCCTCATTCAAATTCAACCAAATAAACTGACTCAATTCTGAAAGAAAAAACATAATTAAAAAGAAATCATTGCTGAATATATTTAAATAAGAAATCTTAATTTACTAATGACTATACATTTTGGATTGAGCATTTTATTATTTTAACTGATAAGGAAAATAATACCATATTACAAAAATTAAAAATAAACTCTGTAATCATTATCAGTGTTTAATTTCAAACTATTTAAGTGCAGAAAATTAATACAAAGGATTGATTTAATAAACACTTCTTTTAATGATAAGTGATTAACCATTATCCAATTATAATAGAGTCTAATTTTTAGATAAGAAAAAATTAATGCCATAATGATTAGTAAATCAAATAACAATGAATAATTATTAATCATTCATAGTTCCTAACATATCCCTCTATACTAGATAACTAAACAAGATATAAAAATATATAAAAAATTATTTATTTATCATTATTTTAAAAAAGCCAAACTTCATTCACATAGATTAATTGTCAAAGATATTATTAATAAATTTATAATTATTCTATTGTTGTAAAGAAGATTACGAATTAATTATGGCAATAGACATTTTAATATTTATAGTATATTATACATAAATAAACAGTTCTAGAAGATAAATATGAAAATGCTTATGAAGTTGTATTTTTATTGAATTCAATATTCTAAAACAATTATAATTTAAACTTTTTTAAATTCACATTTTATATTCTCTGCTTACTAAACTTAATTATAAATTAAGAATTTTTTTCTAGAAAATGAACGAAAGTAAGTCATTATGAGAAGCGACAATATAGTAAATTATTGATTTATTTTTATTATGAGCTAGCTTGTCAAATGATTAATAAATGTCAAAATACAATGATTAAATAATTTTGATTTTGAATTAATTACTTACTATGTGAAATTAACTATTCTTGGATAATCCAGGCGTCTATTATTTATAATTTGCTTTTGATATTTCCAATTTTTATTGCCTTTTTTCCGTGAAGATTCTACTTTTTCTACTTTCTCTCTTGAGTCACCAATTATTCAAAACAACCATAATATTATTACCTTTTGTAAGAATATATAGCTTGACAAAAACAAAATCAATCTGGATCTTAAAATCAGATATATAAATGATTACAAAAGATAATAACACATTAAAATCAATTATAACATTTTTATTTAAAGTTTTATTAAAAAATAAATTGCATTTTAGAGTAATTGGGTTTGATCTAGTATTCCCATTTGGACAATTACTCATGATTATATGTTCATCTATATATTAGGAAACATTTTAAAGTTTAAGTAAAGTATGCCTATAAAAATTCTAATATTAATAAGCCTATTAGTTGATGAAATATGGTAAATCACAAATTAAGAAAATTAATATAAAAAAGAATACTAATTTTTGATAATCAGATTTTGAAAATTAATAATTAATAAGTGTGTACTTGGAGTATTTAATACATTTATATTTTGGAAAATATTTTTGTAATTTATTTGCAATATTAACTTATTTATAATTGAATTAAGAGTTCTATCAAATATGATTGATTTACTTATATCATAAAACATCGCAACTTATAGAGAGGTTACTCTTTGCTTTTTGTTTGATATTAATCTCCGTTTTTAGAATTCCAGTACTGCTACTTGATTTTTAATAATAATGGCTTAGATAAGTAGCATTTTTATTATTTATTAAATCTCATATAAAATATTTCGTATAAACATTATTCCTTTATGGTTAATATTATTAAAAAAGTAATAATAATTATTTTTTATATATAATTTTTTTAACTTAATTAATTCATATATTCAAACGAAATTTATATTTTATCATTATTTAATAAATTGCATAAATATTTTAGTTTTTCTTCATGTATTGTCAATAAATATAATTTTATTTAATTAAAATTTTGTACTAATAAAGTGAATAATATGTTTTATTTTAATTTTAAAAAATTAAAAAGCTAATTATGTTATTAACTAAAATAAAAAAAATGACATTACACACATAACTTTATTTTTCATTTTTTCATAAATTTGAAAATAAAGTGTTAAGCATTATCAAATAGTACATTAAAAATAATAGTTAATAGTTTCAATAATGTTAATAAAACATTAAAAATTAAAATGATTTCAATTTATGAATATTAATTATTTTAATATGATATAAACTTTGTGATTATCTACTAGTTATTTGTAATTTTCAAAATAAAAATTAACTATATTATATAAGCAAATTTTTAGTTTAGTATATTCTTAATTAATGCTCTATTTTATATAAGGCCATCAATTTATGTATACCGTTAAAAATATAGCTGTTAATATTGATAACAAAAATAAAACTAATTAATAATAATTAAACAATGGAGGATTAACTAAAAGATTAGCGTGCAGCAATTGAATTTCTTTTATTTTGATTTTCTTATTTTATCAACATGGTATTTCAGAATGCCAAGTATTACATTATTTAAGTATGAATAATTATTATATTGCTTGAGAAATCTGTGATAAAACCTAAAATTATACAAATATTTAATTAACTTGGGAGGTAATATGATTAGATGGCCTAACAAACAATTTGAAAAATTTATTTTATTTATATATTTGTCTGTTTTTATTATTAGAAATTAAATTTTTATAAAATTATAATCATATATTTAAAGAATTTATGGAAAATTAGTATCAAACTTAAGACCATACAATGAATTGTTAACAATATAAAAATGTTAAAAAGTCTAATTAAAATCATTTAATTTAACTTGTCTAGGCTTTAAATATATAATTGCCTAAGAAAATGTAGATTAAAAGCATTTTTGTAAGTGAATTGCCTAAAAAAATAAATTCTCTATACTTTTATTATTATTTATATTTTAATAAATAGTAGGTTAACTTAATTAAAAGTTTTGTGTAAAGTGATCTCCAAGTTATATATTAAAGGTGTCTACGCTTAATAACTACTGAATAGATTTTAATTTATTTAAATAAATTTAATATAAAAGATAAAATTATCAAAAATGATAATGGTGCCCACAATAATTTAAGGTTTATTACAAAAATTAGTATTTTAAGTAAAATGAGAGTAATGACCTCCAAGAGAGTCGCTAAAATCTTTTTCTCAATTTTTTAATGATACAAAAATCATTAAAACATCAAGATAACATATTATAAGTCATTAAAAAGATCTCTAATGATAATTTCAAGAAATCTATAGCAACCTAGATCTTAAAAACTTTTCACATTAACATCATAAAAATACATTAAATTTCGAATTAATATTACAAATTTTAGATTATTTAATTTTTTTTATATCCGCGATCTCACAAATTTGTTTACTAATACAATGATTAGCCTTTTAACTTTTTATTAATGTTAGGAAAATAGATCACTAAACTCAATGATTGTATTCGCAACTAATATAGCAGCTTAACATTATATAAGTAAATAATTTGTGAATCATGGATATAAAATAACATAAAATAAGTTTAAAATTTAAATATTAATTCAAAATTAATTGTATTTTATGATGTTAATGAGAAAAGTTGTTAAGATTTAGGTTGCTATAGATTACATGGATTGGTCTCTATTGCTCTTTAAAAATATAAAAATAAAAAGTTTTATTATATATAAGATATAAACTTAAAATATTTAAAAACATTTATATTATATTAAAATGCTGTAAACATTACACACAATTTGTAAATTTAAAACTCAGCAATGAAGTTGCTTTAAGTTTTATGGGATATAAACTAATTATTAAAATATTATTAATTATATTTTTATAGAGTAAACATGCAGGTGTAGATTTTTAAGAATCGTATTTCTCGAAGGAGATATTTAATTTATTAGTTAATTTTCATAATTTGCATGTAATAATAATAGGACTAAAACTTTAAACTTTTATCTCAGGCTAGATTTTAAACCTCTCGTTTTAAGATAATGAACAAATATGTAATATATCATTGAAGATTGTTTGATTATATTTAATAACTGTAATATTGAGTTTTTGGCTTAATATAATAAAGCGATAGATCAAAAGCTAAAATATATGTTGAGTCTAATAAAACTACTGAGATATATTATTATACATAGAAACTGCTTGTGAATGTTATTTTATTTATTTATTTTATAAGGTTAATTTCTCTTTGTTTTTCCTTACATAATTTTACTTCAATTCTTAAATACTAATTGAATAATAATAAATGAACTAGAATTAAAAGTAATTAATTGTGAAAGATCATTATAATGGTTATAAAAATCAGTAATAGTGCTAAGCTGTCAAACATTAAACTATGTAATGAGAAACATGCACATTTAATTTATTATACTAAGTTCATTAATTTAATTTTGCAAAATTATTTTTTATTGGAGTAAATCTGATTAAAGTATAATTAAATCTATTGAATTTACTACTAAGTGTTATGAATAAGCAAGTATACTCCTTCAAAATACATTCATTAATAATAAAAATTAAAATAAACTCTAACCAAACTGAATTGCTTTGAGAAAAGAATTGAAAACCCTTTACTTCACTGACTTATGTACCAGAGTTAAAATTAATAATTGTGAGTATTTCTTATATAAAAGTTAGTTTAAGTAATATTTATCACTTGTTGAAATTTTTATAGGTGTAACCAGAGTATAACAGACTATCATAAAAGAGTTCTTTAAAAATATTATCAAGCATAATTAAATTATTGTATTTATTAGCTAGAAATTTATAGAAATGCAACAAAAATACTGGTAACAATTTAATATATGTCTCAACATTTTATATATTTCAACAGCATGAATTTATTAATTATATTATATTGAAAGATTACTATTTAATTTTTTTATATTAATTATTCAAACTGAAAATTAGAATATGAATTTATATAGAATGTTTTAAAAAAAACAATATATAATGGAAATTTATCTAACAACATTTATTTTTATATTAAACTGATATCAGTAATTTATGATTGATTATTTTAATATAAAATACAGTAAGCTGAAGGATCCTAGAATTAATTCTGGAATTCCAAAATTATTCTGGGACGTTTTGAATTATTTCTAAAATTCCTTATTCCTTGAGCAATGCAGAAATTTTATTGGTCCCAAAATGAGTCTGTAACGTTTAGAAATTTTAACATTGTTAGGGATCCAATTTTTTATAAATAAAAAGTATTTCCATGTCGACCCAAGATTGTTTAAAAGTAGCTTTTTAGTATTTTATTTTAGACTAATTTATATGATAATATGCGATGAATAGCATAATTACTGTTCATGATCATCATCAATAGTTACGTGATTTTGAATTTGTGATTTTAAGGTTAGCGTACTAAAAAATAATTTCATTGCAAATATATATGTAATTATATTGTTTTCTAGATAGAATGCATCTTATTGAGGAGAAAAAAAAATATTCTTAAACCTCTATATCGAAATGTATACAATATATAATTACAATTCCCAAAAATAATAATTAGATTGGTTATTTATTAAATTTGCTTAAATTATATGTTTTAAATTGATAATGAATTAATCTTGATAAAAACTTTTATATAAGATGTATGTACTTACTATTATATTCTTAAAAGAGCTTATTTTCATAAGTATCAATGTCTATTTATTAAATTCAACAACTTCAACACTAAATGTATGATTATTAGTGATAATAGATATAGAAATATATCAAAAATAGAAATATTAAACCTTATCCTTTTTTGTTTATTCATAACATAAGTACATCATATTTGATTAATTTCAACTGTATAATTAATAAATGAAAATTGGGCTTAAGTTTTTTTTTAATTTTATAAGAAAAATTTACTTAATTTCAAAATTTTCGCTCAATGAATTCTAAAATATCGGCATCATCTAAGAAAAGCATAAAACAATCATCAAGAAGAGACGTAAAATTCATAATATCACTATGTCCTTAAAATATTCATAATGATATTTTAAACTAATTCTTAAAAGTATTTAAGAAGCTACTTTTCATTAGTTATTGCAATTATCAAAATAAAAGTATGAATCTATTTTAGACTACTAAATAATCTTGATAATTTCTAAGGAGAAACTAAGAATATAAATGCTTCAGTCATATTTTGGCATAAGTTAGAAATTATTTAATTTTAAACATGCTCAAAATTTTTGCAAGAAATAAAAAAAAGTTAACTGTTAAAATTATTTCCCGAACCTTTAATATTCATTTATAGTCAAAGTATATTTGAGATTAATCAAAATATCAAGAAAATTACTCATTATAAGAAGATTTTTTAATAAAATTAAGAGGTATACTCAAGTATGATTAAGAAACAAAGCAGTTTTAGATTTCATTAAAAGATAAAGAAAGTTTTCAAAATTAATGAATAAAATAGTATTTTATTATATAAAAAATAATTTTTAATGTTATAATATAAAAGGGAGAACTTAAGCATTCATTATTCACTATTTCATTTCAGAGACACGGCATAAGATACTAATGGCAAATCAATTAAAATTTAATTAGATCATATATTATAATTTATATCATAGTAATTATCTCTAATCTGATTTTAATTTCTATAAATATATTAAATTTTAGAAGTATATTATCTCAAATAATGGGAAATTAAAAATATACTTCATTAAATGTTGATTTGAGTAACAATCACAAATAATTGATTTTTTTCAACTCAATATTTATATATATGTCAGCAATTTATTTTTTAAAATTGAGAAACCCTACTATTATTTCTAAAACCTAAAATTAAAGTGAAAACTATTATTTACTAATGTAATTTTTGGTTTGGGAATAGCCGAAACAAATTATGTATTATTGGTAAAATAATTAACCCTTAAATAGGAAGATTTCAAATAATTAAAAAATTTCCTTTAAAAAGAAATAAACTTTTGACTCAATACCTCTCAATTTTATAGGCAGTCATTTATTAGATTTTATAAAGCATCAATAATCTATGAGATAGGCTAACAAAAATAAACATTTTTATTTCTATTAAGTTAATGGTATTTATTTAATGCTAATATATATATCTAGGAAAATGATGCTTTTAAAATAATTATAGATTAATAAGACTATTAATTTATCAATAAAATATCTAATAAAATTTAAAAACATAAATATACTTATCGTTTTTGTATTTCATTTTTTATAATTAATTAATTTCAAAATATTTTTATATAAAAACAAATATTGCTAATAATTAGTATATTCCGTAATGTAGATAAGTTTAAACATAAATTAAGCAAATTTAATCTATGAAATTTTTATATCTCAATATTAAATTTACATTAGCTTAAAATACTACACAAAAATAATTAGTATTTATTGTAAAAATTACTTAAATTTTATTTTAAATTCTACTTGCTGAAAATTAATAAATTCACAAAAATTTAAAAGTTAATAAATTTTCATAATTTATATTTATGAAAGAACTCTAATTTTAAGGTATTTTTTTGAATTGGAATTATTACAGATAAGATTCATCACTCATAAATATTTTAAGGCACAAAAACTGGTAACATTCAAATTAAAAGCATTTTTACTTTTTATGATGATAAGCTTATTTTTTATGATATATATATATATAGCAATTTAGACCTTAAAATGTATTAAAAATATGATTTTTATGTTGATTTAGACTTAAATCAAATAATAAAAAACTCAAACAAATTATGCTTTATTATTTAATGTATTAGATTCATATAATATGAAAAAATTCAATTGATATAATTATTAGTTTATGATTAAAAACTCATATTAAGTTTACTAAAAAGAAAAAGATATTTAACTTTGATTAACGTTTTTCAAAATTATTTTAGTTTTTATGGGCCTTAATTATGTGCGAACTAAAATATTAGTAAAATTGAAAATTAACAATTTCAAAGAAACATACCATAGTTTTATAATAATTGTAATATCTAAATAAAATCCACTTAAGACTTTAACTTTTGAAAGGAGCTAGTATATAAATTTCTAATTGGAAATTGGAAAAAGTTGCGCAAATTTTTTTTTCTAATTCACAGCTTATAAGTCGGATTTTGAAGTTCGAGTTGATAAAATAAAAATTGCAATTAGAGTAGAAGACATTTAAAGTAAATTGAAAAAGGGATTGAAAAGTCTGGTATTTTGTGAATAATAAACACCAAATTTAATTATAAAATTAATATACTATTTAATAACAAGGAAGTTATAAGTTCTGAAGAGCATTGAGAGATGAGTGATGGAATAAGCGTCCATAAGATGGAAGAGCTCTTTTATTAGAGATGCCGATGATTGAGACATTTTATTCATCTATAAAACAAAAGGCTTAGGAAAGAACATGGAGGAGGCCTAGGAAATAATTTAACAATAAAGCATTAAATGATTTATTTAATAAAATGACAATCCCTCTAAAGAATGAGAAGGTCAGAAGAATTCAGGATCTTATGGCAAAGTAATAATCAAGAAAGTAGATGAAAAAAGGCATAACATTAAACTTTAATTTTGTAGAAATCCGACGAAAACTTTAGTCAAGCAATAATATAAATAATAAATTTTGGGCGGTACCTGTCTCACCACCACACTTTTTATATATAAATTTTTTATTCAAAAGAGTCACAGACCGACTGGTCAAATTTGGATTAAAAGTCACTAATAGAGTAATAAAAATAATATTTGGGAACTCTTAAGATGAGTAAAGACAAAAATTAAATATACTTTTATCATAAAATTCATGTAGTTTCCACTTCGATTTTAAAGTAAAAAATAATCATTTTTTAGGGATAAAATTTTACAAAAATAATAATTTCTTAATTGTATAACTTAATATGCTTCTATTGAGGGTTAAATTTGATGAAAAGCATGTAATATAAAGTTTAATAGATATATCTATACATGCTTTTCATCAAATTTAACCCTCAATAGAAGCATATTAAGTTATACAATTAAGAAATTATTATTTTTGTAAAATTTTATCCCTAAAAAATGATTATTTTTTTACTTTAAAATCCAAGTGGAAACTACATGAATTTTATGATAAAAATATATTTATTTTTGTCTTTACTCATCTTAAGAGTTCCCAAATATTATTTTTATTACTCTATTAGTGACTCTTAATCCAAATTTGACCAGGTCTGTGACTCTTTTGAATAAAAAATTTATATATAAAAAGTGTGGTGGTGAGACAGGTACCCCCCTAAATTTTTAAACAATATAAATTACATGAGGCTTATTCTCATTTGTATTTCACTATTCTAGAATAATATATATTAATATTTTCGATTTTATTTGATTAAAATTTTTTAAATGTTATTAATTTGTAAGTTAGAATAAAATTATAATACATTAATACTTCTGTAAAAATTCATAAAATACTTGAAATATTATAATAATTACTTATTTATTACAATTATATATTATCTTATCATTTGAACTATAAAAATAAAAGCGCTTAACTTTATTATAATATATTAAGGTATAATCTGAAAATTTAATTGAAATTTAAAATTGATCTCCTGATTTAAACTATCATTTTGTCAATTAATTTTAGATAATGATTAAATTAGAAGTTACATTTAAATCCTATTATTTTAAAAATTTAGATATTTTTTATTTAAGTATTCTTTATAAGTACTTATATGAATAAAAATCAAATTATTTTAAACGATTTTTTCTTTTGCTTATATACATTAAATACTAAATATAATTGATAAATTATTAAATAATTTCTCATAGTATTTTATATTTAGAGAAAAATTGAATATTTAAATAGACGATCATTAATAATCAAAAACTAAGGTTTGTTATAATTATATTTTAAAAACTCATAATTTTAACGAGCTAAGTCTAAATTTATTTTTTAGACTTAGTACGTAAAATTAATTATCTTTGATTTTATACTATATTAACTTTCATTTTTTTATAAACTTACTATTTATTTTTATCATATTATCTACTATCCAATTATCATTGCTCTTTTTTAATAACTTAATTATTATTGGTTAAACTTAGTTTGAATTATTTTTTAAGTTTAGATATTAAAGTTTGAAAAATTTTTTAAGAAAAGCATAGTTCATATTATCTTTTTATTAGTTATTCACTTATACTTGAATATAAGGTATAATTAAATTTTATTACATATAAAGTAAGTAAATAATATATTTCTATTCTTGATTTTTTAATCATTCTTTGGAAATTTTAAGTAATTTCTCTAATTACTAAACACTTGATGGGAAACATGAAATATCAAGAAAATGTAAACTAGCATATTTTGAGAAAGAAAAATTAAAAGATAAAAACATATTTTATACATAATGAGATTAACATCATTCATTCAATGAAGAAGATCAGGTACTTTGGATTTATATATTTCAAGCAAATAAAATGAATTTAATATCTAAGGTAAACATAAAGGTATTTATTTTTTATTATAAAACTTAATTTACATTAAATAAGAAAAGCCTTGTTCTTTTTTAATAGTAATTTAAAACTTCATCTATAAAGTATGTAAATATTAAATTAATAACTCTAATTATTATATTCTTAAGTTTAAATTTCTATATATAAAATTATATGCTATAGTTGTGAGTATCTATTTATTTTGTTGATTCGCAAATTCTGAGAAACCAGTCGATATAAGTATGCCTAGCCTACTTAAAATTTATCAAATATAAAGTCTCTAAAGAAATCTTATTGAAAAATATTGATGTTGACTTCAATAAGTAAATAGCAATCGATAATACGAGTTTTGATACTTTATTTTTTATTGATAAAAAACTAATACTTCTAAGATAAGACTCAAACTTTAAGCAAGCTAGACATGTCTTCATATCATATTAACTTAGGCTGATGTTTAGTTTTAGTAAATTTAATGATCCAATAAATTACTTAAATTCAAAATTTAATAATAATTTATTCCGCTCAATTAAATGCATTATTATATTAGAAAGAGAATTTATATTATTAATAAATCTACTAATAGAATTTATATTATTTACAAAATTAAGTATATACTCTTTTTATAAAAAGATGAAAGTATAAAAATAGTAAAAATAAATCACAGTAAAAATCAAAATATAAAATATTTAAAAAATGAAGAATTTGAAAAAGTAAATTATTCAAATTAGATTTATTTTAAAATCTTATCTGATGATTGATGAAAGAAATAAGCAATATATTTTTTAAATTATTAAATAAATTTATAGATACTACTATATCTAATTCTATTAATTATCATATATCTACACTTTTTTTGAAATTTTTCACTTTGACGTTAATTGATTACTCTTTTAAAAAATAGAAATTACATTTCCTTGTTTCCCTTTTTAGTTATTTTAATAATAATAGTAAATTATATCATAACAAATATTTTTAATTTTTTTATGTGCTTATTTTAGTTTTACTATTTTTGAGCCTGTTTTTTTAAATATATAAATTTAGATCATTTAATTAGACTCCATAATATTAAATTTATGTTTATTAAAAACACATTTTAGTTGTTATTTTATTATAAGTTTTCTTATATACTCTTGAGATGGTTTATGAAGTTTTAATGATTAAAAAAATAGAATTTGTAACTAACTATTATTAGTTGCGAATTAAGAAATAAATTACTAGATTTATACGCCTGCTATTGAAGAAAGTAGATAATAGAGAAAATTTTTATAATTTTATTTAAAAACTTTTTATTTAACACAGCTTTGATTAAATAATAAACACCTTAATTACTTTAATCTTATAATTAAAAATGTAGAAGCTCTCTTATTTTTCCAGCGGTTTGAATTTATTTAATGAATAATTAAAACTCTATCTAGACTTTTTAACGACAAACTTTAACTTATGTTTTAAAAGTAAATCTCATTAAGACATGACATTGTACCACGATAAGCCAAAAATATACAATTAAAATGCTACATTATTAAGAGTTTTAGGCTATGTGCTTTAATAATCCAGACTACAATTACATTCCAAGGTTCTATCTAACTGAGCTTAACTACTTAATTATCTCAAAATTCATTAATCCTTGAATTCAAAACAAATAAAAAATACTATGTTATTATAGAAATATATTAAAAAATTGGGAAATTAAATGAAAGTTAAAATATATTAATAACGTTCAAATATATTTTGAATAATGTCTCAATATCCTGGCTTTATTCCAAAGAGAGTTAAAAAGAGGTGACTATTATTATTCCTGAAATATTTTATCTGAAAATCAAAATAATATTTTCCCTGAAATAATTAAATAATGCTAATATAAAAGTTCATCTATAATTACTAAAAATATAATATAATCACATTTCATTTTTGGATAGGGAACAATAACTTTGGGCTTCAATAATTCGAATATCTTCATAATTTTAACTTATTTCTTTTCTAAATATATTTAACTTATAAAATTCTAGCATTTATCATACTTTTAATTAAAGCAAATAAACCATTTCTACTACTACAATTAAAATACTCCATTTCATATAAACTCCACAATATACCTTACTACTAAGAAAACAATTGAATAACTAAAAATTTAAATCTTAATAAATCATTTTATTTCTTAGGGTCTCTCTAACAGAGGGAATATTTTATGTTTTAAATAAGAACCTCAATTTTTCTTGTAATACTAGTATGAAGTGAATATACTGAAATCTTAAAAAAGTCAAAATTTTTATTAGCAGTAAATAAATCTTTTACTAAATAAATGTAAATGTGCTAAACTAATTATAAATAGATTCAAATTTATTCAAAATGTGATTTTACAAGTATTATATATTTATATTGATTATTAGATTATTAGAATTATAATCATGAAGAATTAGAAAAAATCTGAAAAATAAATTAAAAATCAAATTTAAGCTTAAAAATTAGTGATAATAGTAATAGTAAATGCAATCTTAAAAAAAAGTTTCATCTTCTTCTTCCTCCTCCTCATCGTAATATTCATCGCCATACTCCTCTTGTGCCCTTCTCTCTACTGCTTCCTGAACTCCCTCTTCGTTGACGCCTCACTCTTACCAGGTGCAACCCTGTAAAAATAAAATGTTTGGATATGTTTTTGTAACTTACATTAATATTGAATGATACAGAGGTTTTTGATGAGTCATTTTTTATTTTTTAATACATTTGATTAATTTATAATTTCAATTCACTTTATTTCAAAAATATGGTAAATATATAAACCCATATAATATAAAAGGATATTTTAATTTAAATTAATTTAAATATTGTCAATTTTAAATAAAGACTAAATTACATTATTATATTGGTTAGTGATATCAAATAGATACAATATCTTTATTCTAATTTTCTTAAAACAATACTTTAATTTGGTCTTTAAGAAAATAGATATATAGCATAAATTTTAAATTCAACAATCTCAAAAAATACTAGATCCAGTTTTTAAATTTTAAAATTATAATTATTTTTCAAAGCTTTTCTCTCATCTCATATAAAAAATATTAATCATGCTTTATTAATTAACTGTGCAAAAGAATTATTAAGTATGATAAATTCAATTATAAGCATTAATGGTTTTTATGATTTATAATCTTTTCTACATTAGTAAATCTTAAAAAATTTAATAAATTAGGGTAAACTTGTTAATATAACAAGGCATTCAATTTATTTTTAATCAAGAAATATATTAATCAATTCCACCTGTAATTATAGTTAAATTGTAGAATTAAAAGACTGTTTGCTCTTAATGATAATTACATATATTTATTCATTTAAGAAGATATTTCAAAATTCCAATTGAAAATAATATGTTGCATATAGAGAATATCATAATATAATTTTGTAATTGAATTAAATTCTAGTATTATAAGTATGCTAAATATAAAGTTGAATTAAAAATAAAAAAGTATCTTATATTTTATAATAGGTTCTATTTGTTGTAAATTAATTAAAAAGTATTTTATATTTAGAAGAATAATTTTAGCATTTTAATGAAAATTTTAACGCTCTAAAAATAAAGATAATTAAAAAGTTAATGAGACTATTATAAATGGCAAATTTATTACAATTCATCTTAATCTATTTTGGTGTTTCATTGTTTATTAACTAACTCATGAGTTTAAGGCTCTTAAGATTATATTATTAATTGCCACCAAAGCCTTATATATATATATTAACTAGAAATAGTTTTATTTTTATAATTATTTTTATTCTATGATAAAATATCATAATTTAAATTTCTCTCTTTATCATCAAATTTAATGCCTAAATAATATGATCTATATATTTAAATTTATAATCATTTTCGTGATTTTAAAAGTAATGAATCTAAAGAAATATAGCATTAGTTGTTTGGGAAGCAGATTATTAGCGATTAAATTATATGAAATACATTTAAAAGACAATTTTCTTAAATAATACATAAAATAAATCATAAAAGACATTGATATTTATTTAAAAACTGAAATAAGTTGAAATTGATGAACATAACTAATACAGTATATATCATTAAGAAGCTGTTTTTTTTTATATTATCATTTAAGAATATTTAATTAGAATTGTTTCTTTGTTTCATTTATTATTTATGAAAATAATCTTGGCTAGCATATCCAAGAAACTTTAATATTTATTTATAATATTAAATTTATGAAATAGTATTATAGAAAATTAAATTTTTTCATACAGGTATCTTTCTCATTTAAACATAAAAATAACTTATAAAATAACCATAGACTAATTATGATTTTATTAGATTAAAATAATAAAAATTTCTCAACTATTAAAATTCTTTTACTCAATAAATTTAAAGAAACAATTAAAATAATATCAATATAAATATAAATAAACTGATTTATATTTAGTTTTAAATGGCATGAATATACATAATTCAAATTGTGCTGGTACTTCTTGCACTTACATTATCATATTCCTCAAATATTAATAGAAGTATTTTTGTTTTTAAATCTATTACTCATTTACAATGTTACCATCTAGATTAAACGAGAGATATAATGTTTTTGTAAGAATAATAACTCTGAAAAAAATAGAATATCTATAATGAATTTATTTTTGCTAAAGAAATGATTCATATTTTCTATTGTATTTTAAATATAATAAAGTCTTTAACCTTAATATGATGGAATAATTATTGAACTTAAGCCAATATTCCAATTTTAAAAATATCCAAAGATAATTTAATAAAATTTAATTTTAATTTAAGTATTTTGCCATAATCTTTATAAATTGTGGAAGATGCTATATATTCTGCTGAACAATTTTCATTGTTAGCTGCATTGCAAACTTCCAATTTTTTCAATTATATTTATTTTCAATCTATATCGATTTTCACAAGTCTGTAAGCCAAAAAAAACATTCATTATTACAATTAGTGCCATCTTTTCAAGAAATTAAGTATTTATTAGATTTCAAATATATCAAAGAAAAAATTTAAGGTCCCTATATATTACTTAAATTTACAAATTTACAAAAAAATTATATTATTAATTTTTGCTGAATTAGTAGCAATTCTTAGAGTTTTTCACTCAGTGAAAAATCTATATTCTTTAAAAAAATATTTTAGAGAGATTACTTAAAAAAAAGAATTTAAGTGTTTAAGCTATAAATAGTTGTTCGTTTGACTTAAGCACTGCATTTAATTTCTGAAAAAAAAGAATATATTATCATTAAGGTTAATTAAAATTAATTTCTGTTTTATTTTTTAAAAATAAAACAGAAATTCTTCCAGTATTAAATTCAAAGGACAATAAAATATTTATATTAGTGACTTGTTCACCCCGAGGTACCTCCCCCCACCCTTCCCCCCAGTCCCTAAACCGAGGTACCTCCCCCAACTCATAAATGAAGTCCCCCTATTATACACCATTTTAAAAGAAAAATCATAATCCCAAGGTCTTAATCGACTCTCTTCATAACATCTCACTCTCTTACAATTTTTACTAATAAAATGACATAAATTTTTCAAAATTTTGTTAAATCATTTCTACTGTAAATCTATGTTGTTTTTAATTTTTGGCAACTCTACTTACGTCTTTCGAATAGTAAAAGATATATACATATAGGAAAATATATTTAAGATGAGTTTACACTATTTAGACCTTTTGCAGATTTTTTACTACAATAAGTTATGCACATATAAAGTTACAAAATCTTTTTTAAATCTAAATCATTTTAATTCGATTTAAATATAGAAATTCATAAGTAATTTTTCAAAATATCATTTACTGTCTAGAATAAAAAATTTATATCATTGTATATGAATAAATTTAAAAATGATTATGTTTAGACATAATGTTTTGAAATAATATAATCAACACAAATGATAATATTTAAATTTATTCGGGGGGGGGAAGTTTCCTGCCCCAAAATTTTATATGCACCCAAGGGGGGAAGTTTCCTGCCCCCAAAAAGGTAGTTTCCTGCCCTGTACATAAAAATATGCAATTTTTATAATTTTCAAAGAATCTTTATCATCTATTATTATGTAGTTTTTTTAATAAATTTAGCTTCAAATATCATTTCTACCTTGATAATCAATTTAAAATTTAATGAAAATTACATTAATTATTTAAAAAAAACACTTATTTTAGCCTTGTCAATAATATATAATTTGATAACGAATAATTATGTACCTTGAAAATTATATAATAATTAATGATGTATAGTACATGGTTATGGTTACTGAAATTGAAATTAATTTGTTTCTATTAAATTTATTTCTAAAACATAAAATTTAATGTTGGGGGCAGGAAACTACCTTTTGGGGCAGGAAACTGTCTGGGGGCAGGAAACTTCCCCCCCCATTTATTCATATACAATGATATAAATTTTTTATTCTAGACAGTAAATGATATTTTGAAAAATTACTTATGAATTTCTATATTTAAATCGAATTAAAATGATTTAGATTTAAAAAAGATTTTGTAACTTTATATGTGCATAACTTATTGTAGTAAAAAATCTGCAAAAGGTCTAAATAGTGTAAACTCATCTTAAATATATTTTCCTATATGTATATATCTTTTACTATTCGAAAGACGTAAGTAGAGTTGCCAAAAATTAAAAACAACATAGATTTACAGTAGAAATGATTTAACAAAATTTTGAAAAATTTATGTCATTTTATTAGTAAAAATTGTAAGAGAGTGAGATGTTATGAAGAGAGTCGATTAAGACCTTGGGATTATGATTTTTCTTTTAAAATGGTGTATAATAGGGGGACTTCATTTATGAGTTGGGGGAGGTACCTCGGTTTAGGGACTGGGGGGAAGGGTGGGGGGAGGTACCTCGGGGTGAACAAGTCACTATTAAGAATATATTTCTTATCTAAGCAGGAAAACCGATAATAATTTTTTTAAATAGTTAACTATAAACTAATAGCTCAATTTCTTTAATAATTTTGAAATTTTTTCATTTATAAAGACAATATAGTATAAAACAAATTATTATAGACTAAACTTTATCTATCATAAAATTTTATATAAACAAGAAAATTGATAATTTTTATGCTTATTTAGTTATTAAGTAAATATAATTAAATTAATTTGCTCATGATGTTTACATGAAAGTTGGCAATTAAAATTTAAAGATGATTACATTTCATGTTTTGAAATTATTGTCTAAGTTATTTAAAATTCATTATTTTAATTTATATTGTAGAAATACACTTGATTTGGAAAATAATATTTAAATTTGAAATTAAATTATTATAATTATTGGCAGTTAACTTTTTCGAAACCTAGACAATATGGTACTCGTTCGATAGAGAATTTAAAATTAGCTGGATTTTACTATTGGCTGTACTATTTTATCGCATCCTTGGAGCTAGATAAATCGATTTTGATTTTGGGTGATTTGTTTAGTTGATTTTGATGCCTAAATCAATATCGATTTATATTGCTTAAGGGATGCGATAAAATAGTACCGCCAATAGTAAAGTCCAGCTAATTTTAAATTCTCTATCGAACGAGTACCATATTGTCTAGGTTTCGAAAAAGTTAACTGCCAATAATTATAATAATTTAATTTCAAATTTAAATATTATTTTTCAGATCAAATGTATTTCTACAATACTGAGTTTCAATCATGTTAGAACAGTTAATAAGTAATTAAAAATCAAATTTAAACTTTGTGCATCAAAGAATATCAATACATTATTTAATGAGACTTTTTTGAATCCTATATTTTTGGATATAGAGTTTAAGTTTGAAAACTCTTTTATAATTAGTTCCCCAGAAAAGATTAATACCAAATAACTGACAATTAATTATGAATTAATTAAATAAAAGAGATATTAATCAAGATATTTTAACCAAAAAAATTAAATATTTTTGAAAATAATTCTATTTTTTCAGCAAGTCTAGTACAGTAAAAGCAACCTTAACTTAATAAATTTTATTGATTAATAAAAAGCAGGAAAAATGGAAAGATTCCAATATTTATGGTAGTTAATAAAAAAAAAAGGATTTTAATTTTAAAAATAGTTGTATATTAACATTTAAAAATTATTATTAGAATCAATAAAAATAGTAATTATGAGAAATTGAAATGAATCAACAAATATGGTAAGAAAATGTACATTTACAATAAATTATTAAAAAAAACTACATTCTTTTAATTTTTTTGACATTAATATAAAATTTCTTATTTTAAATTAATTACTTTTATTTATCTATGATTGACTTTCGATTTGGTTAAATTAGTTTTGTAAAGCTAAAATATTTAAATAAATTTATTTAAAAAAATTATAAATATAAGGTTATTTTGAAAAGTTTAAAAAGTAAAAAATTGCATATCTCAACATATACTATTCCATTTATTTAAATCTTAATTTATAAATTATTAAACAGTATTATATTACTAGTTACTTTCTATATAATAAAGTAATTTAAAAGAATGATCAAGTTCTTATTGGATGTTGATTATGACTATATTCAAAAGTAATTTCTCAATAATTGTAATATTTGTTTATATCTTAAGCAAATTTTAAGAATTTTTTGATAATTTTTCCTTAAAAATTTTATATTATATTACCAAATTAATTTGTAGATACTTATTGAAAAAGGAAATCTTTATTTTATCTTCATTTAATGTTTTACTAAATCAATTGCTAAATTCGTTTAACGTGATATAAATTTAATTATACTATAATTTTTAAATATAAAATCTAGGACAGTTTGCTCCTGCAAGAAATTTATGACTTTAGATTAATAACAAAGCTTAACCTTTGACTTACATATTTCAAGCAAATATGTGATTAAATTTGAAAGAGCTAATTATATTTAGAGAGAAACTTTTCTCAGATTATTCTAAGATATTTATAAGTTTAGATTGTAATTTAGCTGCAATAAATTAAAAATATTCTTTTTTTTATTAGGAATTGAATTAAAATTTTCCTAATTAAATAAACTCCTTGAGTATTTTTTCCAAAATCTATTATTTATATCATAATTTACTGATAATTATTCTTTGATTTATATGTGATTTTATTTCTAAGTAAAAAGAAAATGACTCAAATTAAGAGAAATAAACTATAGATTTTAATATTTCTTGTTTAATTGTAGTAAGTAAGATTTCAAATGATTTTATATAAAAAAATATTTTTAATCATACTAATGCATTGAATATTAATAATCTTAGTGTCTTAAGACTGAAAGTACCTCTTTCATTTAAATACAAGAAACAAATTATTACAAATTTTTAATCATTTTGCTATTGATCAATACTAATAAAAAAGACTTAATAATTTAATTATTAGCTTATAAATTACAAAAAATGTGTCATAAAATTAAGTTTCATAAGTAATTAAAAGTAAGATAAAATATGAAAATATTAATTTTATACTATTTTATAAACTACTCGATAAAGGGATTAATTTAATAATACACAAAATAACAAAGTCAGGCTTATTTAAAAAATTTTTAAATTGGTGAGATCTCAACTTGAAAAATTAACCAACATAAACAGCTAATAAGTATGACCAAAAAAATATAAATATGGTAGATATACTTGAGTTAAGATTTATTTATCAGATAAATATAAGAAAGGCAAACTTTTATAATTTTTATGTAAATCTAAAAAATTTATATTAAATAGATAATAATATATGGAAATGATTAAAGAAAAAAATAATAGTATATTTGTTTCACTTCTATAATAAAAATTTTGCTTAAAATAGTAAAGTTAAGTTTGAAACATAAATTTAAAAATGGAAATATTGAAGTTCTAAGCATTGATTATTTTATTCAAAATAATATGTTTAAGAATCCTTAACAATGTCCATAATTTGAATTTTAATATCTAAAAATAATTAGAGAGAGTTTAAAATTGTTTTATTCCCTATTTTGTAAATTATTATTAATATTATTTTTCTTGCTTGATATTAATTTAATGAATTAAAAATAAATCAATTTATTATTAGGCTTTTAGAACTTGTTATAAATAACTAATTAAATAATAAATAGAAATAACAAGGAAGCTATAAATTAAAAAGAAGTCAAACTAAACTTATAATATTTAATATTTGAAAAAAAATATTGGAAAATAAAAAAAACGTAATGGTTTTTAATATGAATTTAAATTAAGAACGAAAGAGTGTGAAGAAGAATTATATTTTATTAATCTTTAAATTATTTACTAACTGTAAATATTTCGCCTAATAAATATATTATGTATTATAATTTCCCTACAATTCTACCTTAGCTGACAAAATGACAATATTAATTTTGCATATTATAACCATTGAGTGTGTTAGTATTAAAATTTTATATACAAAACAAGGAAGTTTAAGAGTGTTACTAGATTGATCAATTTAAAATTAAGTTTATGTAATTATTTTCTGTTTATACATATAATTTTCAAGAAAATAAATTATTTCT
Organism: Oxytricha trifallax; assembly: GCA_000711775.1. Lineage (NCBI taxonomy): Eukaryota > Ciliophora > Spirotrichea > Sporadotrichida > Oxytrichidae > Oxytricha > Oxytricha trifallax. The sequence goes on from ARYC01017931.1 coordinate 23,160, forward strand.
TTTACATATTCATTCATAATATTCTTAAGCAATGTGCAATATTCATATCAGTTTACCTTTCCTCTTTTGATTAAGCTCGATCTAGTGATTTTTATAAGTAATTATGCAAATCTTTCTGATGTCTTTATTTAACTCTCAATATTCTGCATTCATGACTTCTGATAGCAATTATTGTTGTAATATAAAAGTAAATTAAAAATGTTTTTTTATTAAAAGTTTTGTTAAGTAAACAACAGTCTGAACTTTACCAAAACTATAATTCATTTTTATTTAAATCGAAATTTTAATTTCTCAAATTATCCAGGCTATTTTTATGCAATGTTAAAATTTGGAGATAAAACAAAGTCAATAAAACTGTAACATTAAAATATGATTAAAACCAAACACTTAGAGTTTATTTTAATTTGAAAACATGTAAATATTAATTAAAAATACAACTAAAATTTAGAAGATTAAACTGCGGCTGATTATATGCATATATGTTGATCTTGTTGAGCTTTTACTTGCTTCTATTATTTAATTGTATAGTAAAAGCGTATATTTTTAAATTATTACAAACAAAGTATCTCGCATTAAGACTAATTGTTAGTATATAATAATTAGAACTAATTAAGATTATGATAATTTTAATTCAATTTATTATAATATTTTACCTTATTTTCTTAAATTCCTAAGGTTTTCTGATTTCTAAGCTTTTACTGAAGTTTATCCCTTTAACAATTGTGTTAAAGAATTCCAGTATACATAAATTATAAAGTAATATATAATATATACCGAAAACTATAAAAAAAATTTAATAAAGGGTAAATATTTGCTTGCTTAAATAAAGTCAGATAAAGCATTAACTGTATAAGTGTTTATATTTTTAATGTTTATATTCGATTTTTAAGTTAATTTTTAATAAATGATTGATAAAAAATTTATGCAAAAATTTTGATCATTATTAAATATGTTATTATCAAAGGATTCATAAAAATATTATAAGCAAAAAAAAAGAGTTGCAAAATTATCGGATCAAGAAGCAACTATAAAGGCAATTTTTTTAAGTTAAAATATAACTGAGTGTGAATACATTTATACTATATTTTGAGAATTTTTATTTGGTGATAAAACGAGACCATTTATTATTTATATATCAAACTATATGTAAGCGATTAAATTATCGGATTATAGAAAGTAAATTAGTTGCACTAATTGTAAATAAATGAGTGAAATAATAATATATTCATAAAACTACTTGATGATAAAAAATAATTTTTTACAAATCACTTAAATCTATTTATGATAAAATTGCATTCAAAAAAGTTGAAAGACCAAACTTTTAAATTTTGTCTCACTCCCTCGCAAAATACTGATCTATTTCAATTTAGGAGTATTATAATATTTAAAGTTTTACAAAATAAATAATAATTAATTAAATCTAAATCTAATCTCAATTAAAATAATATCTTAAACATATATTATCAAATTTAAAAATGGATAACTTTTTAATTCGATCTAATATAATAAAAATTAATTCTAAACCTTTATTTTTAAACATTTTTGATTTTAAACTAAATAATATAAAACAATGTATTTTGTAAACCAAGATACTATTGTTTTTAGCTAATTATTTAAAAATCATTTTTTATGTGCAATTATGAAATATTAAAATGCCTTAGATATTGAATACCAAGACTTTTAACTTTTGAAATAATAAATTAAAAAATTATTATTTTAATTTATTAATTATTCAAAAAAAGAAAGTTAAGTATAAATAAAATATATCATTTATGTATATTAAATGAGATTTAACATTATGCTGTAAAATCATACAGTAAGGTAAAAAGTAGCTCAAATTTATTAGACATATTTTTCTAAGAAAGTTTGGCTGATATATAACAAGGTGAAGTACTTACCTGGTCACAAAAAATATCAAGATAATAATCTCAAACAAAAATTAATATTTATAATTAATTAAAATTATTTTTGTGAGGAAGTTTATAAAATTATAAAAATCTTCAATGAATAAAACATGTGAAAGATTAATAATAAAGAACCATGAAGTGGTTCTAATTCATTTCAAAGTGTCTTGCTTTATATCACAAATAAATCATAATGCAATATGGTTATATTATATTCATAGAGATATTTATGTAGAGTGAAAAGATAGAGGATTTATGAATTCCGCTTATTAATTTTAATATAATATATTTATGAATATCCTTGAAATAAAATAAAAAGCATTATTTTGTTAATTTACAGAATACTATAATTATTTTTTTTATGAAAGCCCTCATACATTTGCTTTTATATATTTTTATAATAAAATTGCTACATTCTTAATTTTAAAAAATAATATAATTACGAATTTAACTTATAAAGATTGATGTAATTTCAAACTTCTCATTTATGAAAAACCCACTTTTAGTTTTTCCTGAACTAAGAGTATTGCGCCTTATTATAATTTGGGGTATCTAAATGCTGCCAATAAAGAGAGTGTACTCAAAATTATTGTTAAGGTAAATTACTATTTGATAAATACGCTAGAATCTCATTTCTTATAACTTAATTCATAAGAAAATATGCTCTTACATTTTCTTTCCCTATTTTAGTCTCAATCTAAACTAGATAAAGCACAAAAATCTGGTTTAGTTTAATTGAAATTATTCATAGGATGTGTATTCTGATTAGAAATCTTGTTAAACTCCTAAATTATTTGAAATATAAATATATTTATAAATGTAATAATATACTTTTTATTAAGAATGTTTTTAATGACTTTCCTTAAAAATATGGTTTGCCTAGTTACATAAATCTATTTCAAATTCACTATAGAGTGTCTGATAATTTTAAATATAATATGGTTAAATTAAATATTAATTCAAAATTCAATTAAACGTTTATTTTTATAAATCTACTAAAATAAGTTTTGTTTTATAATTAAACTTCAAGAAATCTTATAAATTCAATTATTAAAAGGAATATAGATTATATACAAAAATGTTTGGTTAGAAATTGTCATTTTAAAACAAGTTATGAAGATAAATAATTGAAGTTTTTCATGATAATGCATTTTTATGTCTTCGCTTTTGAAAAGATTGTCTTAATTTTTAGTTTTATCATTGAAACTATCCATATTCTATTTTATAATATAGATTTTATCTTTTATACTTTATAATAATATACAAAAATAAATTATTCAACTTTTAAAACAAAAAGTTTTATCTATACATAATGTAAATATTAAATATTTAAAAATTTATTATTTATATTTAAAAAAATAAATACTTCATATAAAAATAAAATAATTATGCATATAAAATTATTTTTTGATAAAATAAAATATTCATATAATTGAATAAAACAATTAAAAGTTGATTTGCGTTTAAAATTATTAATCTTTTTTATTTATAAATAAGGTAACTATAGAAAACAAGGGTAATAGTTTATAGAAGTCAACAGAGTTAATAAAAGGAATAAAGTTTTATATAAAAAAATATTAAAGGAATTAAAATATTTTTGATTTAAAGTATAATTTAACTATGATTAAATTCTCGGTTTTCTTAAATTACCTCAAGAAACTTATTTTTCTAATTTATAAGATTACATTTCCTTTTAAAAATAAATATCGAGATTTTAATAATTTTTAACAATATAGATTCATAGATTTTTGGATAAGTTCTTCATGAATAATGCAATTTATCGTTATCAATAATTTATTGTTATGATCAATATTTTAGAAGCATAAAAAATTATTTGATCAATAAGCTTTGTAAATATAGTAAAAATTCATAAATTTCTTTAATAAGGGAAAATATATAAATTTTAGAGAGTTTTAAGCTTTAATTGTATTTATTTTCCCTAATTTAAGAACATTTATAATTATTTGATGTTTTAGAATTCATAAATATTAATTAATAAAGTTTTTCTCTTGCACTATAAAGGTTTTATTTTAACTAAAAATAATTCAAATTTTTTATTAATACTTTTTCTACTAACAAAAGCATTTTTGTAATTAACCATTTAAAAAATCTCATCTAGAATTATCCTATAAGAGATATGGAATAACAATTTTTTACATGAAAGATATTATTATCCTTGGTTTTTTTTATATTTATATCAATGTGACTTTCTTAATTATTTATAAAATTATAATTGCTATTTTTGTCAAATAAAATATTTTTATATAACTTAACTAATTTAAAATTACGTTTTTTAATCAATGATAAGTTATTTAATTTGTTCTAGTCTATGTAAAGATTTATTTCATTCTTATAAACTAATTAAAATTTATATTTGTTTCTTTATTTTTAATGTTAAACCTTAAATAATAATCATTTTGGTAAAAAGACAATGAGTTGTAGAAAACAAATTAATTAAGAGATAAAAAGTAATTAAATTAAATTAATATATTTAAATATGAAATTCAAATTAACTAAGGTCTTGAAACTTGATATGCTCTATCAAAGAACGTATATATCTGCGATCATAGTTCTTTAATCTAAATATTATTTTGTATTTAATTGTTTAATAGGAAATTTCTAAAACTCTATCCTTGTTAATCTTTATTAAATCCTTTTTTTAATTTAAGTAATCGTAAGAAATATAAAATTTAAGTAATATAATATCTTAAACAATTAATTTCATCGATATAAAGAAAGACTATAATTACATATGGGCACTCAATCTGAAACATAAAAAACCCCAAATATTCAAATATGATTGAATATTGTCATGATGTTTAGAACGAAATAAGTAAAAGGGAAATATAGGAATTATAGAATGAATTCATAGCTATTCATTTTAAAATTAATGATTAAATTATAAAATTTTACTAATTAAAATACTACTAATATTTCCTAATCAGTTCATTTTGTATAATCCACTACATTATCTTAATATTTGTTATCACTAATTTTATTAAGACTTCTCATCGATTGACCAAGTATATTTAAGTTTATTTATTTATGTAGTCATGAACGTTTGGTCACCTAATAATATTAAAACTAAGATCTATCATTTTTTACATAAAAAATTACATTTTACTATTCATGCATAAAATTATGATTGATTGTAGGTAAGTCAATAGTGTTCGAAAGCGGTATGTTTATGCTTTTATTTCAAAAGTTAATTCTAATTAAAAAGAAACCATCATCTGATTTAAGTTTATTGTTGGGAGATTATTTGTAAAAATTGTTTATTAAATGTTTTTAAAACTAGAGGTATCTGCTTTTATGAATATTATTTTACAATTTCCAATAATTTAATTCATTACTACAGACAAGTATATATGACAGATATTAATATCTAATTATAGAATTAATTTTTTCATAAATTTATCATAAAATTCCTTTTTAAATTTGCTGTTTAATTAGTAAATTTATAACTAGCTATTAAATTCTTCTGAATCACAATTATGTAAAGTAATTTATTTATTTATTCTTATATTATTGTAAGTGTACATTTCAATCACAGTTATAATATTGTAATTATTATTACCTCCCATTGTTAGTTAATAATGTTAAACAATACATATTAATTACTGTGTACTTTTTTTATTTGTTTATGTGAAAACATTAGGAATGCTAATATTTTGATAATTTATTTGTTAATTGTTTATCATTTGATATTGAATCTAGTTTTTATGAATACTAAATCTTTAATTTAAAGAGAAGAAAATAATCAATTAAGTTTACCAAAAAATATTGTGAGAATACTATTAGTATGATTGTTCTACACTTTTAAATAAAATTTAAAACTAAATATAAAATAATTATATTATTTATTTTTTAATAACATTATTGAAACATATTATAAAATATAAAAATGAATTTAAAATGTTTTCTTAGCTATTTAAAAATCATTAATATATTTATAAATTATAAGAAGTTTAGTAAATTTAAATAATCCTAACCATCAAGGCAAAACTTCTCAGACTCTCCACAAACTATGATTTTGTAGTCAGATTATTTACTCTTTAACTAGAGAATATTAGAAAATTAATTTCAAATTTAAATATACTGATTAAAAAATTTTAAAAAGAAAAGATAAACTTTTATGGAGTGGATTTTGGCAAATATAAATTCTGTTTTATTAATTTTAATAAATTGAAAACTCTAGATTTCATAAATTAATGAGCATTGATTTGATAATGATAAATCCACATTTGGAGATATCATAGCTGAACATATATTTTAAACGGTGCTAGTTTCTATAAAATCTTTTTAAATAATTAAAACTAAAAATATTTGGTTGATAAATAAATTAGAAAATGGCTCAATATTCCAAGAAGAATAATGCAACTAATTTTAATTATTTCTTTCCTATATAAATATAGATTTTTTTATTGCTTTACATTCATTGTTTTATATTATGCAACTTTCAATTTGAATGGTTATTTGCAATTTTATTCTCATAATTTGATAATAGTTTTTTCTTTTTATCTAATCAATATCTCTCCTAAGTACTGTTACTCCCTGTAAAATTTCGAACTGCTCGCAAATAATAAAAATATTTTAGTCTTTCATGAAAACTTTAAGGCTTTATAATTGTTTTTTTTTGAAGAACCATACTCAAAATACCTTATCTACAATAAAAAATTATCTTTAATTTTAAATGATTATAAGATAGTCCTCTTAAAATTTCCATTTTTTGTTGGTACAATTACAAATTTAACGCTCAATATTTTATCAGGGAATAAAATAAATAAATATTTACCCAATATCATTAAAATTAACCTACTATTAACTTATTAATTTATAAAGAATAAATTAAATTATAATAAAATTAAAATAAATTAAGATATTAAGACATTCGAACTCAATCATATTTATAGAAATTATTTCTATCGATCTTAATCAAAAATGAATATTAAAATATTGTCATCTCATCCTAAGATTAATGTTCTATTCATTGTTTAAGAGTAAAAAAATAAAGTTAAATATAGAATGTTTCACACTGCTTTAAATTATATTCCTGAACACTAAACTAAATTTTTAATTTAAATCCATGATAAAATATTTTCTTTGAATTGAGAGCGTCATCTGTTTAATTTTTGATTAATAATAATTTTTTATAAAGAGACCATTCAAGTACAAATTTATTGAAAATATAGTTTTATTTTCTGAGTGAGAGCCATAATTAAAAAATTAATAATTCACTATCTGTGAATAAAATATCAATAGATTTTATAATGTTTGGCTGGTTTGGAAAAATACTAAATTTAATATTTTAGACATTATTCTAATTTTTATAAATTTACTTAAACGGTATAATAAGAATATGATATATAAATATTATTTAAATTTAAGGTAGTTAAAATAAAAAACACAAAATAATCATACAAATTTTATTGATAAATCATTAATTATAATTATTCAAATGATTTAATATAAGAGAATTAAATTATATTATATATTTAATTAAACTTTTCTTAAAGTTTTATTTAATTATTTTATTTAAATTAATATATTAACTAAGTACAAAAACAAATAAAAAAATGTTGGGTGCAAGCCCCTTGCCTGTGTTAAGTTAATATAGTTATAGGAAAGTTTCTTTGTCTGAAAAAAATATTTTCTAATGTAATTAATCAATAAATCCATTCTAATTTTTTTTAATATTAAATGTCATTTCATAAATTAATGAATACTTCACATAGGACATAAATATATTGTTCATGCTTAATTATTACTCTATAAAGAATGTAAAAAGTTTGTTATAAAAGTGTTGAGGTTAAGAAATAATATGGTAACTTTCCATAAACTTGCTTTTACATTTATCAAATTCTTAAACTTATATTTTCCAACAACAAAAACTCAAGATAAACAATACTGTCCCCCCAAATATTGATCCCATAATTTCCTCCTATTCTGTATGTTGATGATCTCCATATTTTTATAAAAGTATATAATAAAAAAGATTTTTAAACTATATTTAAAATCATATAAATATTTTATAATGCTTAATTGTAAAGATATCTGTAATATTAATAATGATTAATCATAAATACTAATAATCATAATAAGCTTAAAGTTCAAGTTTAGAGGTAGTCCAACATTATTTAATGATTAAATGAATTTTATAATTAATTTTATCATCGTGTATTTATTTGGGTACAACATGGTTAATAATGAGGAATATCGTGGCTAATATTAAAATGTTTATATGTAATCATTGAGACAATATATCGAGAATAGATATTGCAAAACTGTTTTATACCTACAATGACACCTGAGTATGCAGCTATTGTGATATGTCGCCTCTGTTAAAGTCTTGGATACTTGGGAGTCTTTAAATACACTGAAATAATGCTTCTAATTTGTATCGATTGGTCTTAGTTTAAAAGAGCGATAGAGAAGCAGTATAATGGAGCTACTTATCAGTTATATTAGATAATTGAAAAGCAATCCACGAATATTTATAGAGAAATAAAGTCTCATATTTCTTGGGCTGCCTCTGCATAATCCATATTCTAAACAATTTTGAATTAGAAATTGATCAAATTCAGGAAAAAAAGTCACAGAAAAGTTCAAAAGTATCAAAATGGATAAGTATGCCAATAATGATGACTGTAAATCTTGGATTAGTCTTTGATGCCAAGGAATTGAAGATCTAAAAAAATACAATATAATTAATCAAATTCTGGTTTTTCTTAGAAGAATTCACAAGGGTATTTTCTCTGGTACTTAAAAATATTTTTGTAGGATTAGTGAAAGACAACCTTTGCTTCAAAGAAAACGCATATTGTCAGAAAAAATATAGTCATATAATTTTTATCGAATAGATCAAGACATGTGCAAAAGGCCTAAACAAATCTAAATTGGTGGACTTTCAAATAATGAAATTTTTCTTATCTCACCTCAAAAGACAAATGCCTGAGTCAAAGATTCCATCTCCTTTCGTTTTTGTATATTGAATCGCGCGGCAGCTTTGAAAATTTCCGCGTCGATACCTCGAAGATTTTTCTGTTAATTCGTTTGCAAAACCATTTACGAAAAATAACTAATAAATATGGCAATCACTAGATTTTCCTTTGATTATCATGAAAAAAAGTAATTGAGAGCACTGCATGAGGCTTGATGATGCATATAATTATTAGGAGATGAATCAAGATTGTAAAATTCAAACATGGAGATAAAACAACAAACTAATAGTGAGGTTGAGGAATATAAAAAATATCATCTGTAATTATATCTCTACTTCAGGATTCCCTTACCCTTCTCTAAAATATCAGTAATATTATTTAAATATTTAAGAGTATCAAAGATAAAACTTAAAATAGATATAAAATGAGCACTTGCACAACATAAAAAATGCTTAACCAGTTCTCCTTGCCTGGATAATGAATAAAAAGGAGGCATTATTTAAAAAGTTAAGTCGATGAGAGAAGAAAGTAAGTAGCAAGATAACTGACATGATTGAGAAATTTAAAACTACAAAATAATTATAAGTGAATATACTAGTGTAATACGAAATTTAAGAAATATATTTATTGTTTTCTAATCATGGTTTTAGTTATTTAAAATTAAATAATTTTTGCATGTATTTTATTTTTCATTCACATTTTTTTTCCATTTTTTATTTATTGCTTGAATTTTGTAAAAAGCTGAAAGGTCTTATTTTTGCTAAAAAAAATAATATTTTGTAGCTTATCGATTAATACTTTAAACTTATCTTTTTGTTTTATTAAAATTTTATCTGCCTTAATGTCTTTATGCACTTTTCCAATATTGTATAACCCTTCCCTTAAATGCTTTTTAACATTATTTATATTTCAAGCTTAAGAGGTTTTTCAGCTTTCTTAAATCTAAACTAGTCAAAATTTCTAGTTACTAGTTTACCCTGATACTTTAACTTATACTCATTCCATATATCTCATAATAAAACTGTCTATTATTGGTGATTTTGTCAATCTCATAGATCTAATATTATTTATTAAACTCTTGTAGTTTCATATCTTTATTATTACCAAATGGTTAAATTAAAATCCTTTCTCATCAACTTTTTAAATCAATTCTTTAATTCTGAAAAAAGTTAAATTATTATTCTCTTGTAATATTACTTAATTTCAGGTTCTTAGTTTAATTAATATTATTGATAATTAAATTAGTTAATGTCTATTTTATTTTATCTCATCAATTTTTAAACCAATTCAGTTTTTTATCAATTTTAAATTAACACTTATTTATTAAATTTAAAGTAGCCATAAATTGTTACACAGTTGCACTATTACATTTGTTTCATGAAAGTTTAAAGATCTTAGTCTTAAAATTGCTTTATTTTAATGATTATAATACCAAATATTACAATTTGTATGAGATTAATGACATTAGCTTTTATTAGTTATAATTTGTTAAATGTTTGATTAATTTTTCACTTATTTTTGTTGACTGGAATTTGTTTTACGTAACTTTACTACAATATTTTTTATTAAGTTTGCTAATTTTGAAATATTTCCCCTTTATGTTTAATGATTCTTGGAATGAAACCTAAATTAAATCCGTGTTTAATTTACACATTAGTCAAATATTATAAGTTACTTGGGCTACTCTTTACTGTTTTAATCATACATAAACTGCTAATACTTTATCAAGATCTTGCCAATGTGAACTATCATTAAGAAATGCCACTTAATTCGTTGCTCACTTTCAATAGCTTGTCAATTTTCTTCTATTGTTTAAAAATTTTAATAATTTGTAAATAAATAGCTGTGGAGAAAGCCTGTTGTAATATATCTCAATTAAGTTTCTATTAATTTATTATTATATCAATAATTAAACTTGTTAACTAAATATTTCTAAAATTCATTCTTTAAACAATCACTCGTATCTACATATAGAAAAGAAATTTTAAAGTGATTTTATACAAAGAAATTATTAATAACAAAATTATTATTATTCAATTTTATTTATTAATAGTTTTACAATAAGGTGCAATCTTTTTGGATATAGTTTATTCTAAAAAGAACTCTACATAATGGTTATTTAAAGAATTATAATCATTAATCAAAATATTGTGATAACTCCTTAAAATTTTGATACATCCTTAAAGATTAGTTTTTATATCTTAAAAAATATATGCACTTTGTTAGAATGTTAAAATAGGACCATTAATAAAACTTAAAATTAAAAAGCAGTAGATGCTAAGACTTTGAACGGCAGCTAAGTTCTAAATGGGATCAGAGCATATTTTAATAGATCACAATTAGAATGAATGCTTTAGATATTATTTAGAGTTTGTCTAAATATAAAATACAAACATGAGATTGATTAAGGGTTATCCTCAAGGTGGCAGCAAGCAACTCTCATATAACAGAAAGATATAAGCAAAATATATATACACCATTATCAAATAAAGGGGACACTAATTTTATGAGCCACTTTAATTTTCATGATGAATCATTTTTATTATCAGAGTGTGAGTTTTTTCAATGTAGTAGATTCCTTGGCTAATGAATATCTAGTGAATTTAGTGGCAAAATAAATAGAATTCTAAATAAGACTGAGAAAAGCGACTAGCAGGAACAATCTATACATAACAGAGAATTTTCTTGGGGAGATTAAATGACAGCTTTTTTTTCGAGTAAGTTAGTTGTAATTATTTAAATTACGAGTTTAAAGTAAAAAGAGAAAAGCAGCACATTGCTAAAAAAATTCAAATAGACTCAAACGACAGTAATAAAAAAAGAGAAAATGTTTTGAGCTTTAGAATTAATACTAATATATACAAGCAACTCGTTCATGACATAATCTCTTATACTAAAGATGAAGAGATGAAGAAAGAAAATAATAAATCATTTAAGTTTGATTTATGAGTTGACTTAAATAAATTAGTATTTATTTATGAAACATATACTATTTAAGCATTTCAATTGTTTTATATATATATATATACATAGAATATTTTAAAAAGTCAGTCAATAATTGCTCAAAAATTTTTGTTGTTGTTGTATTCTTTATATATATGAAATCTAAAATCGAATTGAAGTTCATTTAATTTGAAAATAAAATGTCCAGCAACCTTATCTTTTTACTTTTCTTATGTTTTATTTTGGCAAATATTCCCTCCCTATATAATTATAATATATATTTTTGGAAGATAGAGAATTATAAGAATTTGATTAACAATAATAATAATAATAATAATATTATTATTAAAATACATTTGAAATGGGAAATTTTGAAAATAAAATAAAGATGTTAATTAAAAATGATAATAACTGCCACTAATTAGGAGTTCTCTTAATACTAAATTGAAGACATTAAAATAAACAGTAATTTATTTTAATATTTAATTAATTAATCATTTAAAATATATTATATAATTAGTGGTCAAGTGGTCTAGTGGTCTGGCAGGGTCTTTAGTAGACCACTCGTAAGTATTTATATTTTTATATATTAATCACCTCTACCCTTTAATAGCATGGAACTCGAAGATGCCAACGCCTTTTAGGCTAGATGTATACTCTGCCAATCTGAAATCTCGACATAGAATTAGGAGGAGGCGTTCCCTTTGACTGCGCCTATGGTGGCACGATTACTCAATGCAAGATTTCTAGCCGACCAAAAGGAGAAGAATGGGACTAAATGACAGCATTAGACCGTGGTGATAGAGAGGGTCGAGTTGAGGTCTAGTGTCAATAAGCGGCAGTGAAAAGTTACATATTCGTAATTATTAATATATTAAAATTTATATACTTAAGAGTGGTCTACTTTAGACCCTGCCAGACCACTAGACCACTAATTATATAATACATTTAAAATGATTAATTAATTAAATATTAAAATAAATTACTGTTTATTTAAATGTCTTCAAATTAGAATTAAGAGCACTCCTAATTTGTGGCAGTTATTATCATTTATAATTAACATCTTTATTTTATTTTCAAAATTTCCCATTTCAAATTTATTTCAATAATAATAATAATAATAATAATAGTAGCAATAGAAACTAAATATCTTATAATCAGTTTGATCTCTTCCAGTAGATTGAACTTCATTGTATTAAAATTAGTATTATGCTTATTTTACCTTTTTGCTGCAACTTTCTGTGAAGTATTCGTCAAGAGCCACCGCAACTCTTGCCAGATACAATCTATAAATAAAAATAATTTCAGATATGCTTTTTGTAACTTACATTATTTGTGAGTTGAACTGTACATCCTTATCAGACATTTTTCTTATTTCTAATATTGTTAATCAAAACTATATGATTCTCTATTTTCCGAAAAATATATCATAAATATGATATTAGAGAAAGTAGGGCTAGTTTATCATTTTATACCAGTCACCTCTTTACTTTACCAACATTGATTTATTACTCTCATTTTGTCCATGAATAAACAACACTAACTTTCTCTCTTTGTGATAATCATAAAAATTAGTCAAGACTCTGAATAAATTTTCAGATATTTATTGAATTCTCAGATATATATTTTTCTTTTATCCTCTTTGGTGGGAAATACAAATGATTAGAGTAAGGGCCTTCAATCTAATGCCTTTTTTTAATGACTAAATATATATTTATTAGTCCACCCCTTTCTCGTTATAGCGTATGATTGAAAAACGAACTCGTCTGTGTAAAAAGGATTTTCTTGATAATCGACTGCTTTTAGGAACTTGATCATTATTTATAGTCTCTAATCTTCAATATTCTCATATTTTTCATTAATTAAAATTGTAAAATTTCTTTACAGTCCAATAATTGATTTTTAATATTGATAAAGTCTTATCAAGCTGGAAGTGCTTAACTTGAATCTTGGATATTTTTTATTGAATAGTACCAACTTCTGCCATATTGATTTATTCTGTAGTAGCTAAAGTTAGTCTTGTTCAATTAAGTATCCTAGTCATTCATGATTAAACTTGACTTAAAAAATAAAATCGTTAGCTTGTAGTTTTAACTATTCTCAAACTGCCCGGTTAAGACTTTTTTTACATAATGATACATTAGGTTCAGATATTTAGCTATTTATTTTTAATAGCAAATGACTAAGTTGCCATTTGTTTGGGTGAAGATTATAATTTCTCAATCAAAGTTTTCTCGCTTAATCTTTCTTTTTTTTATCAAATGTGACTTACATATTTATTTATTGATGATGAGTTGAGTATTTTATATAATAATCATAATTTAAAATTTAATGGTTTTCACTAAATCTTTATCACAAATATTAACTGAATTATCGATATACTGCATCTACATAAATAATTTTTAATAGTATGAGATATGATTATTATTAATTAGTACTATATTTAGAATGAGAAAGGAGTGTTAGCATTCGTTAAAGCAGTATCTGTAGCAGCATAATATCAAATATTAACACATTTTAAAATTATAGATCAAAACTTTGATCTATAATTTGTATCTCATTTCTTCCTGCTCGTTTTTAGCCTTCAATCTTTAAAAGTCACTTTTTAAGTAATCTTAATATTTTTCTTCCCTTTTTAGTAGATATTTTGCAATTTATTAGAAATTGTTTTTTTATCTGAGCATTATGCTATAAAAGTATCTCTTAGTTGCTTTCTTTTTATCTAATATATTGAAGAATCTTGCAATAGAATACATTTGCTATGAATAAAAGAATTAGATTAAAAAAATTAGTGAATACATAAAGAAAAACAAAAAGCGAAATGCTTCATATAAGTGTTCACATGGTAAAATCATAAGTCTCTAAATACATTGATCAGAGTTTTAAACTCCAAAAACTATTCTTTTAAATGAACTGATGAAGTAATATATTTAAAGATTTTTAGATTCATGATTAGGCTAATAAATATTCTATTACCATCCTCACACAATTGATTTTAATCTTTTAATTATAAATATATTTAAAAAAGATATTTGACATATATTAGTTCATTTATTTGATTTTTATTATAAATTATATTTAATCTATTGACTTTGCTAAAGGAAATCATCCATTTAATCTATCGTCTCAATTTTTTTAGAATGATTCTTAAAACATTACTGGGTCTCTATGTTTAATTTTAGTAAATGTAACTAATTAACTATTAAATATTAATGATTTAATAACTTTTAGAATATATTTTTCTAAACGATTTATAAGAAATATACAAATAAAATAAAAAGATTCCAGAAAATTCCCACAAATTACGATTATTTATAACTAAAAACTTCTCTTATAAACATAAAAACTTTGAAACATAAGATCAATAATAGTGAAATGAAAGAAATTTTTATAAAATATAAAAACTATAATTAGAATGCTGAAACATAATGATTTAGTACTAAATATAAATGCATAAGGATCATCCTTAGACTCTATAAGAAGTCCAATTAACTAAAATTTATATTTTTGCATATACCTATGAGTTTACTAAATTTTCTCTTGTAGAAAACTAATTTTTATAAATCAGCGATATGTTGGCAAAATCTTAATATTTTCAAGGAATTTAAAGATTTAAAAGCACTATATAATAAATGTACTTCTTCGCAATAAATATTAAACATTTTCAATAACATAAAGTAAATTGGCAATGTAAATATTAAAACAATCAACCTTTTGTATTTCTAATAGAATAGAAAACAAGTCTAAAGAATGCAGTAATAAACTACTTAATAATTACTTTTTAAAAAATACTAGAAAGACTTTTTATAGAAAATCAATAATGTATATGCATTTAATATCTTGTATTAACAAAATATCTTAAAGATATAATATTCCTATATTAAATTGACTTTGTAAAAGTGAAAGTTTTGATAGATATTTTAAAGGAGGCAAAAGTACTCTTTTTATATAAAAATTCACCTTCATTTTAATGAATCTCACCCTAAAAAACACATTGATAGCTAAGCCTCACAATTAATCTCTATAGTATTTTTTTATTTAAGAATTATTAAAAAGCTTAATTTGATAAACAAATTTTTTTAAATTCTAGCAAATAAAAAATAAGTTTCTAGGTTTAATATATTTATATTCAAATCTCTATTTTAAAATTTTACCAAAAGATTTTCATTTTTAAAGTAAATTTAATTTCTTTTTTAATATGTTTGTCATTTTGTTAAAATAAAATATAATTTTTTAGTAGTATAATCCTTAACAGTTTTAATTATGATTTTTTTAAACTAAGTTCTCAATTAATATTAAAATGTTTTCAAAATGGCAATATTAATTCTTTTTTCTTATTTGATTATCACAAAAAGAAGATTTAGTTAATAATTATAATGTTCCTCCAAAAGATTTAATTAAATAAGAAAAAACATAAAGGGATTACTAGAAAATAGTAAATGAGATTAATTGAAAAAAATAAAAACTCATAAATCAAAATAATTTCCGGAAATGGCAAAATATTATAAAATTTTACTTGTGTTCAGTTGGATATGGCATAACTGTATAACGACGATAGAATTATAGTTGTCTAACTTATTGAAAATTTTGGACTTTACATAATTAATAAAAAAGGTTCTCATAATATAAAAAGCAGTTAGTACGAACCGAGTAGAGAAGCACTCTTTTAAAATAATCTCGTAATTATTAGATATGCTTAAATATAAAATAAGAGAGTTTGAAGGAAATCTTTTGAATTCAAAGAAAAGTATTATAATTATTGATTTCTCATGTTAATATTTATCATTCAATAAAATAATTAATGAGTTGTTGGTAGAAACTACATTAATTTAAGTTTTAAAAGTTGAGAAAGATTATATGAATATATTCAGAATTATTTTTCTGTTTTTTTTTAGTTATTCTAAAATCTTTTATTATTTTAAAATGTAAATATTTATTAAAGTAAATTTTAAGAAAAAAAAATTAATGGGGTTAATAATTTATATAATATTTTGAGGCGAGATATTTAAATCTATTCCTAAATTTTTATTTAATTAGTATTCGTAGATGTTTCTTGATATATAAAGTTTGAATACAAGAACTTATCATACAATTTTTTATTTTAATAATTTAGAATAATCGAAAATATATCAATTAGGAGAGATGTTAAAATAGGCACCCATAGATCAATAAATAAAAAAATCAGGCTAGAAGAGTATTTATGCAAATACTGTAATATAAAAATTACCTCTATCAATCAACTTACAAGAGACCTGAGAGATATATAAAAAATACTAAGTGGCTTTTCTACATCTCAAGAATTGAAGAGGATTGCTATTAATTTTGTGAGTTTGTGAGGAAACCTATTCTCATACAAGAGGTTTTAGAGTACATTCAAAGAAAAAACATAATCAAAGATTTGTAATTATTAAAGAATCCTATAATCAGTAAAGAAATCAATACTAGTCATTAATTTTTCAGGTAAAAAAATAATTCAAGTTAAAGAAAGCATTAAAGAATCTAATAGCTACAGAAATCATAAAAATCATGGTAGATATTGAGGCAATAAAGATTCCTAACTTTGAATATTATTAACGAAGATTCTTGTCTCGAAAGCAGTCGCATTATTGAGGATAAAATAGAGAAGAGACTTATCTCATGTGAATAATAATTTTCATTTAAATTTTCTTCTTTGTTAATGAATAGATCAAAATGGAATTAGCAAATGTATTTAATGTTCTTTATTAATCAAAATTTGAAGATTGTAAGCATATTTATTTTGTTGAGTCCATTTTATTTGGAAATGACAATGTTGAAATAATGTTACTTCTCCTTGAAAAACTTACAAAGAATTAATATCTGATAAGAGATGCCAAAGCTTACTAACCATATTCTACAGTAGATAGTTGCGGAATTTAATGAACTTCACAAGTAGGTTACATTCATAGAGATTTAAAGCTAAAACAATATAATGATAGACTTTCCACTTTTATGAATATATATTAATGAATTCAATAGGCATCAAAGAGTACAAATTTTGTGCAAAGAAACATACAAAGCACTCCTGGATATTATTTGGACAAAAAAAAGATAAAAGAAACGGATATATTGGTTGAGATAAGTGCATTAACATTAATAATTATAGAGTGTGACATGCCAAGCAACCAATAATTTAGCTGCAAGAGTAAAAGAATCAAACAATATATCTGTAAAGATAAAATAAATGGAAGCCTTATAGAATTTAATTACTCAATAATAATCAAATCAAGCAATGAATATAAATCTACGATTTGTATAATCGAAGAGTAATTTAGAAAGATAAAATTCAAAGAACTGCCACATAGCTTAATTATTATGTTTGTGTATGATAATTTAAAAAATTTGCTTGTCATTCTCGCATAAATAATAAATATTAAAAATATATACCCTTACTTATATCATAATAAACTCCAAATAAATTATGCATTATATACAGCATTTTATCAACAAAAAACTAAGTTTATCTACTCGAGAGGCGTTGATAATGCACATTTTATTTTTTTCTAACTTTTATTTTTTTAGAAAAATCTTCCTAAATTTTAACTTGAATGTGAATTTTTATATAAACTCTAATATTAATCAAATTTTTTTTTAAATTCTTTTTTCATTGTTATGAAATAAATTAAACTTCAATACTCTCTTTTATATATAATTATTTACACATGAAATTAATGAATATAATGGAAAATATCACATATGCTTATATTTTTTATAAATATAATTCAAGAGTTTTAGTAAAGATAAGGAGTAGGTAAAAATTCATTTTTATTACTTGGATTTTATTATATATTATAATGATTTCTTACCTTGAAATTTATTTATTTAGCAAATATTTATTTTAGTATTTTCTGAAACTGATTTTAAAAGTGTTATTGGTTTAATGTCTGTTAAATACTTGAATACTAACTCAATCTTTAACATTAATTTATGTTTACATAATGAATTATTAATTTATTTTTATATTGTTGATAGCTATATATAATTTGATTTTCTTAATATATATTATTAATTATTTATCTTTTTCATTTATTAGACTAACAGATGATTATGTCAAGTTAATTAATAAACATCAATAATGTTTTTTTACGTATATCTCTATTTGATATGATAGACATCAAATCTTTTAATATATTGTGAAAATAATTTACCTTTTTATAAGTTTATATTTTAAAATTCAAGAAAAATTTATATGTTATATATTTTATAAGTAAATTGATTATTTTATCTATAAAAATCAATGTAAATGTCCCAATTTATATTTTACTTAATTCGAATATTGAGATACAGTTATTTTTTTATTTATTATTAAAAATCTAATATAATTTAAAACATTAAAGTATAAAATAAATAATTTGCATTCTTTACTATATATTAGAAGTATCACCAATATCTATTTAAGGAAAATAATCATTCCATATGAATTTATAAATGTATATTTGAAACATTAATTAAAATTTATGTATATTAATTTATTAAAATGTGTTTAAGGTTTATTATAAGGATTAAATTTTTTTATATTTGTAATAAATTGATATTGTTTATTGTAAATAATTTTAACGTTTAAAGTAAAATATTTACATACAATTACATACAAATTAGAACTCTTTAGAATGAATCATTAAAATCTTACTTTTAAGTTTAGTTTAATTATTTATGATTATGTATTAAATTATCTCTCACAATCCAAATTTATTTAATCTTCAACTATAAATTTAGTTTTAAACCATATATAGTTTATATTTTAAAATAATTTTGCTATAAGCTTGAGGGAAGCAACAATAATTTTTGCTACCTAAAAATATATTAGAAAAATTTAAACATTTTATTAATTTTTTAAGAAATATAGCTTTAACTACTAGTGATCTTTTGATGTTTTTCTTTTGTCATTTAACTTTGAATTTCTTTTGAAACACTTCATTCTCTAAAAATAGGTTATACTCTTGGTCAATTATTAAAGCATTGATATCATTAGTATTACCCTCATGCATATTATAATTCACATCTCTCCTTTAAATTTCTAATTTTTTAAATAAAAAACTATCAATAAAAAGATTAATTTTTTATATTGATATAACAAATTGCAAGCTTTTTTATAATTAGCAATTAAATAATTAAACAAAAGTTTATTTATATGTATTTATAAATAATAGTTTATCATTTATATATTATAAAATAATTAAAAGAAGTCAATTGGCAAATAAAGGCGGAAAATATATAGACAGAAAAGCAGTCAACCAAAATGAACTAAGGCGATTACCAGTTTGCATTGAAAATTAAGTAAAAAAAAAGAAATGAAATTCTCTACAAAATTGGAAAAATACTTTGAAAATTTAAAACCGAATTCAAAAAATTCAACACTTATAAAACCCCATAGATCAATTAAGACATGAGAATTGGAGTTAAGAACAATTAAATTAAGAATTTATTATTATTGCCGTATAATTATAATGTTTGGGCTAATTATTAAAACTATTGGCTCGATTAATTGTCCTTATAAAATAATCCAATCAGGGTGTGTATATTTGATTTTAGCCTAATTATTTATATTATTAGCCAATTATAATTAATTTTTAATTTAATAGTTCTTAACTCCTATCTTCGCTTCTTAATTGATCTATGGGGTTTTATAACAAAATGTTTTTTATATTCAACAATCTTTAAAAACATAACAATTTCTCGGTCAAGATTGACAATAGCCGACATTAGATTTTTATTAACCATTGAAAGAAGCCTAAGGATGGGTAAGAAGAAATGGGAAATTTGCTAAAAAGCTAAGATCAAAGAGGAAAATTATTAAACAACAGTAAGATTAATTAAATGCAAAGACGATTGAATTTAACATTTTCCAGAAGAAAATAAGAGGACTAAACTTAAAGCTGAAGAAATATGAAATTAATGAGCAAAATAATAATGTAAAAACCTAGATTATATAAGATTAGTGGGACATAGACTACAAAAACTAATAGGAATCAATATCAAGAATTAGAAAAACAGAGCTAGCATGTATAGAAGACTACTAATATTAAAAACGGTAAGTACTGTATAATAAAAGTAAAAACCTAATGATTATTAATAGCATTGATAATTCTGAATATGAAAGAATTCCCATAACTCATAAATAAAACTTACATACTCCTTTACAGGAATAGCAAAATTAAATAGCTATAGAATTAATTAATATTCATGATAAGATCACTGAAATAGAATTCCAGAAACAAAAAATCATAGTAATAAAAAATTTTAACTTTCCCATAAGGAAAGTTTAAAAAGATTTCATCTTTAAGAGCTTGGAAATTCATTGAAAAGAAATTAGTTAGACCAAATTATATAAAAAACTGCAACAGTTTGCTGAAAAAAGTTTAAACTGACAAGTTACAAATTAATTTAAGTTAAACTTAAAATAAAATATGAATTTATTGATAAAAAAAGTACGATAAGAATAACGAACATTAGAAAACCAAGCTGGAAAACATTCATGGAGTAGAAAAGATAATTTAAAAGTCTAGAACCAGAAGAGTAAACACCAAAAAAAAATAGTAGAGTATAAAGTATAACGGCCAGATATTTCAAGAAAATAAAGAAATCAGGATAAATAGAAAAGTTATAATTAACTGACAAGTTATAGAAAAGCAAGATTTGTGAACATAAATTGATAAAGAAAGAAGCAATAGAGTGAAATTTCAATAATACCATTTGTTCAGATGGATTGAAGGGAAAATTTTAACTAAAGTTTGATAAGATAGTCAAGATATTAAGCTTGAAAATAACATTTTGGCTCACCAAAGGAAAGATAACGGAGTATTTAAAAGAAGGAAGACTTATATAATAAATTAAATAATCAAGATGACCTGTACCCAGGAGTTAACAACCATAAACCAATAGTTGTAATTCCCACATAGATAAAATAATTAAGAAAGTTATAAAAGTGAGCTTTAATAAACAGAAAATTATCAAAATGGTTTCAATAAAAGTAAGAGCAAGCACAAAAAATTGATAAGATTACTTTTGCACACAAGATCCTTCTCGGATGAAGTTAAAATAAAGAGAAGCTTATCTATTGATAAATAATTGAAAAGCATAAGACTAAATTTTCAAAGAAAACTATAATAAATTTTCAGAGGAGGAATGATTATTACAAAAGACGTATCAATTGTCAAACTTAAAGAGTTATTATACAAATATATCAAGATAACATTTGAAGAATAGGAGATTGTCATCTAACATGGACTATCAAGTAGAAGTAAATTATCTCCTATGTTGTTAATCAAAGCCCCAAAACCCCTTCAGTTGTTTGATTGAGTTTTGATTGATAAAAGAATAATATTAGTGCATACTTTATTAGAGTTTTAATAGGGTTTATGAAGGGGTTTAATGTTTAAATATTAGTAATTTAAGTGAGTATAACAAGCGAGTTTCTTAAATATTTCTCACAAACATAAGCTTTGAGTCATGTGGCAGTTCTCTGAATTTTATCTTTCTAAGTTTAGTTTGATTGCTTATATTGTTTGTTAATTCTCTTAGCTTGGTTTGATGATAGATGAGTATGCAAGTTCTCCGAGACCTCCATTTATTTAATTTTTATCGAGTAATTTTTTGATTCTCTGCTTAGAATCTCTCTCACCCCTGCAGCTGAAGTAATCATTTCTTGGCATGTCGCTCTCTATTATTATTACCTCTAGAGCCCAGATATCCCATTAAGTGTCTCCATCTCTCCAATCCTATTTCTCTGGGAAATATCCATGAGTACAGTATACATTTCCTAATGCAGAGGCTTGCACTCTTTGACCTCTGTTGAAATTAATAATAAAAACTCTAAGAGGTTGAAAGTCCATCATAATGTTCTCTGGTTGTAAGTCCTTAAGAACATAGCCAAGCTTGTGAAGCTCTTCATTACCCTCAACTATTTGCTGCACGATCTAACCAATTTATCTTTGGCATCTATTGTCAGATAAGAATTCTCTGTAAGTCATCTCAATGAGAGGAAGTAAAAATGCAACATGATCTTTTCAAAGTAGTATAGCATCTGGCTAAATAATATGCTTACACTCTCTAAACTTTGCCTGTTATAGAGTATAATACTCATTAGCAAATTCCATTTAGAACTTGTAATCAACAAGGAAGTAATTGAATGGATATATTTTATAGGCATATTAGTCATCAGTAATGACTCTCTTCTCTATTTCATCTTCAAGAGTGTGGTAGCTTTAAAGACAAAAATCTATATGAATAATTTTTAAGATTGGAATCATCATCGCCTCAATTTTTTACCATGATTTTATTTATCTCAGAGACAGGAAAGTTCTTGACTGCTTTCTTCATTTTGACTTACTTCTATACCTTAACTCTAAGAGACTCGGCAGGATTTCTTGATCTTCTTTTTTATAGGAATCTTTTTCCTGTAGGTTCATGAATAAAGACAAAACTTGGATTGCGCTTTTTCTTTTAGTGCACTTTGAGGTCTCTTGTATGAAAATATGGCTTCTCACAGAACTCGCAGATATACTTCCCATCTTTCTTTTAATGGTTTAGAAATAACCTAGGCATATCGTTGTATATATCTCTCAAGTGTCTCTTGTAAGTTGAATTGTAGAGGAAAACTTTATTGCATTAATAGTCTACTTTGGCTTGTAATTATTAATGCTATATGGCGGGTTGTTTAACCTCCTCCTCAATTTGCATAGCTTCTATGATGACTTCCTACTTAATTTATATTTAAATATCAAAGCTAGACTGGTCAAAGAAGTAATAAGTACACTCCCACTGAGAACCAGCGACTCTGGTCTCTACTTTTCTTGGTTGCTGGAATGATAACTTTTATTGACCTGATCCAAGTAATGCCGCTCTTCTCAAAAGGTTAGCGCTCATTTTAGTTTTCTGATATATTTTATTATAATAATGATAAAATCTACAAAGATAAACTATTATAGTAGAGTATAAGACACTCTGGTAGTTTCTTTTCTGAGAGGTAGAAAATGAACTAACCATAATAGACTGTAAGTTGGCATATTTTATGAGAATTTTATACATTTTAGTAAATTAAAATACTCCTAATGAAGTTTTGTTTCTCTAGGAAGTCCTTTAAATCAAGTTTGAACTTAATTGGAGGTAAAGTTATTAAACAATTTTGAATTAAATCTGCTCCTAATTAAGTTTTAACCTTAAAATTTAACTCCAAATAAAGTTTGAACTTAATTTGGAGGACCTCCTAAAATAATAAAACAATATTAGGAGCAATTTAATGGAGATAGATTGATAAAAATGGAAATCAATCTGTGAAACTTGGAGCAAGTTTTTCAATGCTTTTCCGCATATCTTTTCAAGGTTGACCTCCAGTAGGTCCTCCCTATTTAGTAGTAAGATTTTAATAAACTTAGAATGGATATCCATAATTTTAAATTTCATTAACATTTCTAGAAAGAGGAAGAAAGATGGAGTCTATGAATGATGCAATGAAAAGAATTTAATCTCAAGATTTAATAGGGAAATTTTGAAGTAAAGAGGACCTATATAGATATATGGTATAGTAAGGTAACTTTTTAAGTAAGATTAATAAATCCATTATAGTTTGATTGTTCTTGCCAAGTTATGAGGAACTAAAATCTCATTCTTAAAAGCCTTACTGAGTGAAGAGAAAAAAGCTTTTAAGTCTAATGAAATTAGGATGATTGAAATTCCTAACTACCCTGAAATATTAGTGACAAACCTTATGACATGCTATGAGTGATCCGAACGTAGCTCTCTACCTTCCATCAAAGCTACAGCTGTTCTAATAAGTTGTTAGAGAGAAACTTCTTCTTTGGTTTTCTTGCAACTCTGAAACCTGAGTACTTAGTTGAAGTCATTTAAGAAGCTCACAAGAAACGATACAGCATCTCTTCTGAAGAAAAAGAGAAGCAAGGTATTAAAATAAGTGATAACTAGATGTAGGAACTTCAAAAGCATCCTTTCATCTCAAGTAAGCTTAGTCTTCTAATTTTATAGAAAAATCTGGTACTGCTATATATTTTATGAAAGAGCGCAGCAAATTAAACAGAGAGAGAAAGTCTCAAGTAAAGCATGAATTGAGTAAGAGACTCTTCAAAGATTTATAAAAGGCAGACGAGATGAAAATAGATGCAGGAGCTAGCACTAAGAGAAGAAACATAGGCCCAAGCAAGCCTTAATAGGAATAAAAGAAAGATAAGCTAAATCTTTTTGCGGGCAAATTTAATATGTGAACTTATTCATTAGTTTAAATCTAAAACTTATTTATATACATAAAATCTTCTTTCTCTTGCGCATACTATACTTTTGCTTTATCATCGCTGACTCTTTTAGCAGCAATCTAAATAAAATCTACTGTATCTAACTTTAAGTCATGCCTCAAGTGATAGAGTGGTAGTTTCTTGTTGTAGCCTTTCAATAACCCCCAATATAATTCAATTCCATTGAACTGAGGACTGTAAGGAACATTAAATACAGGTATTATGAATAATCTTTCGTATTCCTTCCTTGAGTCTTTAGTTTTTAACTGACAAGTTATCAACAAATAGAATAATCTATTAGTAAGCGTACTTGTCTTCGAGTTATTGCAAGAACTTAATGTATTATTCAGTCTTTATAAAACGAGGGTGAATAGCGTAAGTCTCGAGCCCGTTTTCTTCACTTATTCCAAAAAGAACAGCATTAGTTTACACCTTAACATTTTAGTCATAAACTTCAATATTAATATACCTCTTGTACCAAGACCTTGATATAAAGATATTGAATGTAAATACTGCTTCATCAGCGTGTATGAACTTTATATTATGCTCTTAAGCCCTCTGCATTTAATCGAATATATAATTTAAATTATCCTTATAAAATGGAACTTTAAAGCTGATCACTCTCTTAATGCGATTGACTGTCTTGTAAGATATTAACATTCTTTTTATTGATATTTGCTATGGATTATGCAGAGATATGAAGCTCACGGAATTTGCGATAAAACATCATAGCTCTCTAAGCGAGAGAGAAATGAGCCCAGTATTTTAAAGTCTTATCATTAATGAGATAATCAATATGATGCTGCTAAAATTTTAGAGGTCTCTTAGGCTTAGAATTAAGTTGCTATCTCTTTAAATTCAATGCTAATAGACAGAGAGATCATAAAGTAGCAGGAGATTTATGAAGCAGCCTTGCTATAACCGGATAATTCAGAACAAAGTTGAGTTGATCGCTATAATCATCGCATCCATAACGCAACTTAAACAATAATTCTATATTTTCACTGTCATATAAAAACCCCAGACCTCGCATATACCAATTAAATTACTAATATTTAAACATTAAATCCCTACATAAACCCTATTAAAACCCTAATAAAGTATGCACTAATAGTCTAGTTTCATCAATCAAAAACTCAATCAAACTACTTAAAGGGTTTTGGGTTTTTTAATGTCTAATTACAAGACGCGCTTTATTGATTTTAATAATAGTTCAAATTATAAATTAAATAAGGCAAACTGAAAGAATTCGCAGATTATATTTTAGTAAATGTAAAAGATCTACAACAATTTAAAAGATTCATCAATTATGAGATGAATTGGGAAAGAACACGATTTAAACTAAACATGTAAAATACAATATTATTGTGTGTTGCAAAAGCATAAGGAGAGAATTCCAGATAGAAGGAATTAACAAAGTTAAATAATATTTATAAGACTAGATACTTGGGTCTTAATATATGTATAATCACACAAAACCTCTTAAATAATACTTGGAATGATAAAAAATATAAAGTGTTGTTAATTTGGGACTGGAAAACTCAAATAATCGCATGGAAAAACACGATTATGATAGCACATATAATATTACTAAATTTATTTTAAATATAACTCAATTGGTCTGTAGAGAACGAAGATTGGGAGATAAGGAAAATTATTTTAAAAACAATTAATATTAACTGAAATTATTTAAGATAGGCTAGAATCATATTTACACACCTTGATTGGTTTATTTTATAAAGAGTAATATAAAGATTTAAATATTTTTAATAATTAGGCCAAACATTATTAATTTTCAGCCAATAACAAGCAATAATAAGTTTATTTTTATTTAATTTTTTTAATCTCAAAATCATCGTTCATAATTGACTCATGGAATTATACTTAATTGGTAGGAGAGTAAATCTTTAAAATAGAAAAATATTGAAAATATTTGATTATTTTAAAGCGCAAAAAGACAATCCAAAAATGATACTTAAGAATTTAACCCAAATGAAAAATCTAAACCAGCGAAATAATAAGGGATCATTTTAAAAGAACATGAGAAAAAATAGTTACTGAGTATTGAAAAGTTAATGAGACAAAAAAGAGTGAATAACCAAATAAAAAGGAAATGATCTATTTAGTTTTAGAAAAATAATTAATAATTAAGGAATAAGTCATTACTGCGGCATTCACAAGATTTTAGTGGATGCAACCATATTTACTAATGCTAACCGGTTGAATTTAAAGCATGATGCAAACGAGATTCTCTTAAATAATGTAAAATGATAGAATATTTGACTTAGATAATCATAAATAAATAGAGATCATTACGAATATGATATAGTTAGTCTAAAGGATAAGATAATTGGAAGTATATGTGTATTATCATCAAAATAAAAGCTATTTAAAAAGATTAATATTATAAATAAAAAATTAATTAAAGCAAATTGGAATAAATTAAAGTGCATATTTTAATGTTTATCAAAGAGAAAATTTATTAATAAAAAATCAAAGAATTAAAATCAATATATTAAATAGAAATGAATAAACAACTCAAATTAACAAAGGAAATATGGAAATAAAGTTGAGTTAGCAACAAAGCAATTAAATAAGTAAAAAATTTTAACTGGAAATTAATGAGGAAATTGAGAATTAGCACATGTTTAAGTTAAAAAAATGCATTTTTAGACTACAAATTTTCTTTTTCCTGCTTTTCAAGTCTTTTATTTGAAATTAATCATAGTTTTGTGGCCATAATCATTATAATTAATTTCAGTACTTAACATTATTAAGATTTTTTCAAATTAAGTCAAAGAAATAGATTAAACATCCGATAAATATTAAATTGGAATAAAAATTTTTGGACCTAACTTTAAGAAACCATTTCATGGAGGAACAATCGAGAAAAGTTCAGACAAATAAATGAGGAGCTGTTCAGCCAGTAAAAAATAACACTTAAATTTACCACAAATGGTTGCATGACAATGGGATACAAATGATAAAAGAAGCATTAGCGAAATTAACTAGAAAATAATAACGAATAATACGCGAGAGTGTTATTATAATATAGATGAGCTATCCAACTTATAAAAGTACTGTATTAAATGAGATAAGATTTATACTTTTACAATTCGAAAATTGATAGTTGAACGGTTAAGTTCAGAGAGAAGACTCATTGCGATTGATGGAGTAAGAATTCATTAATTGTAAAGAAAGATTCAGCGAGACTATTGAAAAGTCTTGGGGGTAAAAGATTATATATTCATGCATAAATCCTATCCCTAATCTAAAGAGAAATGAGGAAAAGGGACAGAAAATAGTTAACACAGTTTAAATAGAGAGCGATGAGGGTCAGGGCATGCCTAAGGAAGTCGATTACAATGAAAAGGAAGATAGACGTCTGAGGTTTACTAATGGAAAATAGAAGTAAGATTGAAAGTGAAGAGCCACACTGCAAACAGAAGATCAAATTTCTCTGATTCTACATTATTAAATGTTTCTTGGGAAGTATCTTCAAAATTAAATTTGGATTTTAATTATCTAAGAACTATTATAAAACATTAAAATTATTAACTCCTTATAAAATTATTTTAACTGCTACATTTATTTTAAGTTATTATTTTATAACAATTAATTTTTCATAATTTGTTTGTTCTATCAATAATTCATTGTAGAGTTTATAATTTTTTCATTTTCGCATTAAAAAATATTAAAAATTATTACCTAATATGAATTAAATAATTTTTTAATAATAATGGAACAATTTTCAACTTAAATCACTAAACTTTAAGGCAAGTATATAAATTTATAGGAACTAATTTAAATAGAGTTTAATATTTTTATGTTATAAATTTTTTTAAATTAATTGGTTAATTATAGTGATTTTCAACTTTCATCAATAAATTTTAATTCCAATATATTTTTATTTTTGTTTATAAAATATTTATTGTATTGATTTTTTTTATTTTATATAAATAATTAAACAAAGGTAAAATAACATATATATATATAGATGCACATTTTATTTGAATACTTTTTTTAATTTCATTTTAATACATTGTTCTTGACTTCTGGGCTTCTAATTTTACTGCTTAATGCCTCGTCTCTCCTTTCTTATGCTGTTCTATCTTTAAAATAAGATACACTATTATAATTTGAGTTTATTCCGTTTCCTGGTTTCATGTTACTTCATCCTAAACATAAACCTATCTTTGAATAATTACCCTCTAGTTTATCCACATATTACTCGCTTAGAATGTACGGTTTATAAGATAGTATTATGCATAGTGTCTGCTTTTAATTCATTCTTTAAAACCAATACTTATAAATAACAGCATCATGAATTGAAAATTTGTATAAAATATAATAATTTTATACTTCATTAATTTAAATTTATATTTTACACTCAAAAATTAAAAAAATAGTTAAAATAAATTATTATTATTAAGTTTGTAGAGTTTAATCAATAAAAAAGATAACAAATTTTTCTAAAAATATTAAAAAATAATAATTATAAAAATAAATAATAAATCTTCAATCAGTAACTTCTAAAAATATAGATCTGTGAATAATTATTTATATTTATTATTTAAATCTTATGATTTTAAACATTTGATTTGATTCTTTATTTTATTAATATTATTCTCATTAACTCTGATTTAATTAAACTTATAAATTTTTATGATTTTTAAAGTGGGTAGGTAATATATGCTTTGTTCAAACCTGTTTATTAGATTCAGAAGTTTTTGAAGAGTTAAAGCAAAATAAAATGTTTCTTTTATTTATTAATTTTTGAAATAATTCATAACAATTTGGATATTTATATAATATTTATTTTTCTTAAAACTTTGAATGATAATATCATCTCTAAATATTTATAATGCTACCAATATAAATAAATTTAGTGAAAGTTACTTGCAGTTTTCTTAATAGCATAAAATTTAAACTTAAATGATAAATTCTTCATAAAATAAGCAAGAAATATTACCGATTTATGATTAATTGACACAGTCTCATTCAAGAAAACCCTGACAATTTTTAAGAAATGCATTGCATTAATTAGCCTTTTCTTCGGATATTAACAGTGCATCTTACACAAGCATATTTTTGATAAAAATATTGCTATATATATATTCAAAGTATATATTAAAAAAAGGAGAATTGAAATATAAATCATAATTTAATTTAATAACTTATTTATTTGAATAATTATATAATTTTTACTTTTACTTTATTATGGATTACTTACACAGATGCCAAAAAATATAGTAATCAGTCTTAAGCATTTACCTCTTCACAAAACTTCTCACTGCGTCAAATAAAATGCGCTTTCAATTCTTATATGTAAATTATACTCTTCAAGAAAGGTTTAATATGCAGATAAAAATCCACACAAATTGCGCAAAAAACGCTGAAAAAGCAACAGAATTTCTAAAGCTAACTTAAGGTATCTCTATAGGAGTTTTATTGTAGCTACAGAGAGATTTTCTCTAGCATACCAACAGATTTATACTATATAGATTAGATTTATTACGATCAATGCTAGCAAGAGGATTTCGATGTCTTTAATGCACTCAAAATTTTTGAGAATAAAAAGTTCTTAGAGAATTTAAAATTGTGGTGGTGAAGGATCTTATGCTTATTTTTATATATCTGGAGAGTTCCAATTCTCAAGCCATCTCAAAATTTTATTGTCTTTGCATGATAAATTACAAATATATTTATTAATTATTGATAAAATACGAAACAATTGTGAAAATTACATTTTTTTTAAATACAAAAATTTCTTAATTTTATTTTCTGGTAATAAATAACAATGGAAAAATTTAAAAGTTAATATAAAGGGGTTTGTAACAAACCTTATAAGTATTTTAGATATAAATGATAGTTTAATTTTAATTCTTAAATGTAACTTAAATAAAAACTTTAATTTTTACATGAATGATAATTAAATTAATTTGATATCTTTTGAATTAAAAAATTTCATTCTTATTTTTTGAGATTATATTTATAAATTATACTTATATTTACTCAAAACACTACTCTTAAAATTATACTAGTAAAAATAATAAGTACTATTTTTAATCGAGAAAGGTTAGTAAATATCATGCATTAATTATATTAAAGCCATATTTTGACATTTTCAAACACTTACTTTATTTAATTGTGAGCCGAATTAATACTAGAGAGGTTTCTTGGAGGCCTTATATAATATAAGTTATTTAGACTTTTATTATAGGAATATATAATTTTAATCTTTATCTTCATTACTTATTACAATTTTTTAAATTTCAAAATTTATTATAGATAATTTCTATATTGAATTTATTTTTCAATTCCCCAATTTTTTTCATACTCTTCTATTTCTTCTTCTAGATAATTTTAAATGATAATTTTTCGATAATACTTGTACGGTAGTTATGTTAATTCTTTCCTATTTTATTTTTAATGACCTCTTCCTTTTTAGATATTTTTGAGATAAATCAATGAATATAAAACTTCTGCAGGCCATCGATTATATTATCCTAATTTAAAACCTTTTAAGCTGGAAATCGTAATAGATTATTATTAAATTTTACAAAGTTTAAAACTATAATTTTATTTATTAGACCAACATTAAACATTATAAATTAAATACTATTTTTTTATATTAAATTAAGATTCCTTAAATCCTATTTCTTTATTTTTTTAGATTAATGTAAATTGTGAAACCTCTTAATTAATTAAACATAATTTGATACAAACCAAATATTAAATTATTATAAATATTAGATTTAATATTAATAATTAATTTTATTATTATAATAAATGTTTTATATCCTAAATAGTGATATATGCTTTTTTGATATTTTTAAATACGTAATTCATTGTATAAATCTCTTTTAATACTCCATACTTTATTTACCAAGCATAAGGATAAAACTAAATAAGGTATTATTTAGATTAACTTATTTTTTTCAAATAAAAACAATTATAATATGAATAAAACATTGTGTTATTAATAACAATAGTATATTAGTTACTTAATCATTCATATAATCAGGAGTATTTAAAAATAACAACTCTCAATTAATAATATGTGTTTAATTTTATATGCAAAGTTTAATTAAATCAGATAAATTATTGAAATTTATTAAGCATCTATTAAGATTAGTAATCAATAAACTTGAAATTTAGATTTATTTTGAAATTAATGCCCGAAATCATGAAAAGTGTTAACTTCAAATAATTAATCAAGATTTTTAGCACTACACCTTTTCATAAAAACTGTAACTTGTTTTAATTATGTAAAGTAGTTAATTAAAAGTTTCCTTTGGATGATATTCACAAAAGTTAAATATTTATCTTATCAGCTTTGAGCATAATAGAATTAGAACTTCCTATTCCTATAAAAGGTTAGACATTTAAAAAATATAACGATAAATCTCAGTATCATATATTTACTTGTTTTAAATAATATTAGAAATTATGAATAAAACATTATCAGTTTTCAATAAATTATATAAATAAAAAAGAGAATTAATCTGTTATTCATGTTTTTAATCAATAATTGTTAAAGTACTAATATATTAGATTAATAATCAATAGATTTTATAAAACTACTATTTTTATTTTATAATATTTTCATTTTGTTTATATTTTATATATTGAGAGAGTGAAACTGATTCTTTTACTGTACAGCACTATCTCTCTATTTATTACTGCTTTAATTATTTAAATTGATATTTATATATAAAATAATAATTATTTATGTTCTAATATAATTATGAGACATAAATTTTATTGTTGGTTAATTGGTTTATAATGCAGTAATTTTATTCTCTTATAAATATTTCATAATTAGTGAAAGTTATTCCATTTCAGGAAATTATTAAGAAATAATAGAAAATTATAATTATCTCATTTTATAAAATATAAGATAAAATTGAATCTTTAAAATTAAAGACAATAATAAATTCAAAGCCATTAATAGAAACATTCATTAAAGATTTCAATTATTATAATAAAATTTATATCAACTTTTAAATGAATTAAAATAAGAGTGTAGCAATATTACGCCAATTCCAATTGCTTTTGAGTTTTTGTTTTCCAGATATAAGTTTAAAAAGCGGCATAATTTTATTTTATAACGGAAATACAGTTAGATATAGGTGTATAATAGCAAATTTTTAATGAAAAAAAAATTGCTAAATAAAATAAAAAAAGATAAAGAATAAACTTTTGATTTTAGTATTAAACAGTGATATGTTAAATTTAATTTGAGATTACTCATTATACACACATAAAGTATAAACTTATAAAAATTATGAATAGTAAAAATTAAAATGATAAAATATAATAACTATTAATTGCTTTTCATATTTGATTTAATATATAAAAAGATAATTTTAAGCATTTTTTGAATGAATTGAAATGGATAATTATGAAATATTATTTTATAAAAAAATATTCTATGAAAATTGTAAAATAAAAAGAATTGATAAATAAAAAAATACTCTCTGTTTTTAAGTATTAAAAAAATTTTACTTTTATTTAGTGATAAAAGGAAATTAAATTTAAGACATTATGAGAGTCTAGTATGCATAAATTACAAAACTGATATTAATAAAATTATTCAATTTATTATTAAATATAGAATTGTAGTACAAGGTATTATATGAATTATTTTATAATTAAAAATTATAATCTTAGGTTGAAGTGTAATTATGCATTTGTATTTCAAGCTATATGAATTAAAAAATTTCATTAGCTGATACAGTAGTTTTATGCTAATAAATATAATTTAAAAATATAGGAAGTATGTACTTACCATATTATTCTTGACTTTCTTTTTCTTGTCTACAACGGAACCAAAAATTTGTCAAAGTACCCCTTATAAAACTAATATGCTGCTCTGCCTAGGCCCAAGATTTTTTAAAATATGCTAATTATAGAACAATTACTATCCATTAGCAGGTCAGAGTCAATTTATACTATTGTGGGGGCACCTAAAGACCAGGGTATTTGAACGCTTCAAACTTAAATATTGGAGAAATCTGAGCACTTTCAATAATATTGATAAAATATAAAAGAATTGTAAATTTAAAAATACAAAATTTAATAACTGAACTTATATACTTTAATGAATATTACATTCTGACTAAAGACATTCATAAATTAAATAAATGAAAAAATTTTAGGGAATATTAAGATTGCTTAAAAGCTTGTAATTGTTTTAGCTTAATTCATATTTTGATTTTATCTATTTCCTTATTCATTTATGGTATTACGAAGAGTCTTCATATTAAGTTATTTTCAAACATTCTTATGGAAAATTAAAAATGATATATTTATTTATATGTGAGATTAGCTGTTAAGTCATTGCAGTTTGTAAGATTAAAATTTAAATATATATTAGAAAATTTTGGATATTATCAAGCAAAAAATAATAAAAATATCAAATTGAAGTGTTAAAGTTAGTAATATTAGGTATTTATACTAAATTATAATAAAAAAATGCCAGAGTGGATTGGTTCACCAAGCGCCTTTTTTTCTAATACTGAAATTTATATATAACCCCATTTTTAATAAAAAAGGAATTTTTTTTATTTGATTATGTTAAAAATGATTATGAATATATTTTAAATTTCAATGATTTATGATAGATAATAGAGAATTTAAAATGCGAGACCAAAAATAAAATGATATCTATTTAATAGTTAAGCTCAATATTAATTAAAATGATTTTTAATTTAAATAAAAAATTTTTGGTTATTAATTTCGATATTTTTGGAAAGATTATTGGTATCTAAAGAACTATTAAAATTTAAATTAATTTTTCTAAGTCATTAAGAAAAGAGTTATTATTTTAATTATTATTTTGATATTTAGGCTATATTGATAATTTTGATAAATTGTGTAATAATATTGTAGAAATAAAAACTAAATGGGAATATTATAATTAATTAAATAAATATGATTTAAAATTTGTGGTAGTAAAAGTTGGCTAATTTAAAAGATCGTGGGCTCATTCGAAAGAGAATCAAAATTAGCTGAATTTTATTATTGGTGGTGCTATATTATCGCATCTATTGAGCGAGATAACTCGACTTTAATTAAACACCTCTAATTTCAATAAATTATACCTTTACATTAAAGTGAAGTTTTCTCGCTCAATGGATGCGATAAAATAGCACCACCAATAATAAATTCCAGCAAATTTTGATTCTCTATCGAATGAGCCCAAGATCTTTTAAATTGGTCAACTTTTACTACCACAAATTTTAAATCATATTTATTTACTTAATGATATTATTCCAATTTCGAATGTATTTCTAAAATATTTGCTTTACCTAAAAAAAATTCAAGATTACAATTTAATTCTAATTTATAACTTGAATTAAGAGCTCTTTAATAACTAACTTCTTAATTTATAATTGTTCCCCAAACTATTAATTTTATTTCATTAGTAAAAAGTAATCCATGAAATCTTTTTAAATTATTAGATTAATAATAAAATATATATTCATATTCTTTTAATTAGAAAAATATAATTATTTAACAACAATTAATCTCGAAATAAACAACTTGCATTTTTTATATGAATTTTCTTAATTACATTCAATATGATATATTTTTTACTATCGAGTATATAACTTTATTCATAAAGTTTTTATATAAATTTAACATTGAATTTATTTATTCAATTTTTATCCTTAATTTTTAGTTTAAAATTTTGAGTTTGCCTCAAAGTGCTATCGTTTTTATACATGCATTTAGTTTATTGTTTTATAGAAATTCTTTTTTTAATAGATATACTAATTATATTTTATCTCATAGTTATTTAAATAAGAATTTAATTTTTATATCCCTAAAAATTTAAGGGTTTATGCTAAGATTAAATATAATTTTAATCAAATTCATTTTTGTGTATAGTTATTTTTGTAGAATTTTTTAATGATAATTTTCAATCATTCTTATACAAAATTCATCCAATATTTATAATTTAATTATAAGTGATATGTAGAGACAAAATATTTTATTAGAGAATGGTGAAAAAAGGCAAGTGATTCAATTTGGAATGGAAAACTAATAAAGAAATAACTTCACTTTTCAGTAAGCAATTTAATAATCAAAGTTTAAATGAATTATTTTATAAAATATTATTAATTTAATTAATAATGTATAATACTTAAATAATGAACTATTATGGATATTTTAACATTTTTATTTTAATAATTTTCTTTAAAAACAATATGGAATAAATCAAATAGTAAGAAACATTGCAAATAATTATCATTTTAATAGTTTTTCTTAATTTACTTTGTTAGAGCAGTTTATAAAGAAAGAGTTTAATAGATATCTTAAAAAAATCTCAGATGATTATTAAAAATAATTTCCCTATTCTTGATTATTTTAATATTAATTTGGGCTTTTTTATTAAACTAAAAACCTATAAATATTATATGCCAACTATAATATTAGATAAAAATTTGGACAATAGAAATTTAAAATCATTTAAGGGTCCATTTATACAATAAAATAAGACATTAAAAAATTGAACTATATCCGGAAAATAAATAAAATAAAAGGTTATGATAAACATATAATGCTTTATATGCATAGTTAAGCATTAATATTTTCCATTTTTTCCTTTTTTTAGCAGAAAAATGTTATATTTAATAATTTAAAATAGGATATCCTTGATTTATTTATATTATAACTTTTATAATTATTTTAATCAATAATTTATAATTTATATACTTTATTTAGTCACTTGAATATTTAAATATAAGTCTATTGTTATAGCTAGTCTGAATAAATACTTTAGCAGGGTTTTACAGAATAAATTTAACGTAACCAAATTGATTATTTAGATTTAAACTTACACAAAATATACAATTTAAACTTTAACATTCTCTACTATTTTTTATTCTATATGAATTAGGATTTTCATAATGATTGTTACTTTTTTTAATATTTAAATGATATAGGTGGAAATAATTGTTGTAAATGCTAAATTTGAGTTTATATAATTTCAATCTAAATGTTTAACTTTTATTAAATTTAATTATTATTCTCTTTATATTATTAATTTTATTTATGATCTATTATATGATATTTTATTGATTTTTTAAAAAATGCAAACATCAAAGTTATAATAAGCATTTAAATTTGAAGACATTTAGTTCTTCTCAATTATATTAATACTATTTCTGAGAATTTAATTAACCAAACCAGATCTAATTTTGACAGGTGAGAAAAGAATCACACAACTAATTGGTGTTAATCATTAATTAAATTTATGAAAATATTATATATTTTATAGGCTTATAATATTAAAAGAATTAAAGTGACACTTGCTTTTGTTTAGTTTATAGATTATAATTGCTTAAAATTTGATAATCGTTAGATTTACAAATAGTCAATTTGCTTTTACCTTTTTATAAAGTGAAATTCTCTTAAATATTTCGATAAAGTTTATTTGTAGTTTTAAATTAATTTCTATAATTACACTTAATAAATAATAACATAAATTAATTATATAATTTTTGCTAGACAATGATATATGCATCTTCATTGTTTTTTGAAATCTCATTAAACAATTAGATTCTTTCATTAAAAGCTAAACTTCTATCCTTAGTAATCACAAAATGCATTGTTTATCCATACTATTATTTACTATTTAAATAAAAAGTAATTTTTTTTAATGATCTCTTCAAATAATAATATTACATAGTATTT
Organism: Oxytricha trifallax; assembly: GCA_000711775.1. Taxonomy (NCBI): domain Eukaryota; phylum Ciliophora; class Spirotrichea; order Sporadotrichida; family Oxytrichidae; genus Oxytricha; species Oxytricha trifallax. Next base: position 60,918 of record ARYC01017931.1, read on the forward strand.
TGTTTTGCTTATCATTTAAAATCAATTCCTTTTTTATATTGATTTATTTCAGATGTACATAATCCCTACAATTTGTTAAAAAAATTCCTACAATTTACTTTATTTATAAACATAAAATCTAATTACTCTTTATAGCAGCATAATTAAGTTTGAAAAATCCTATTTTTAAAAAATTCTATGAAATATTTAATTAATTTTAGCTTAATTTAGAAGGAGCAATTTAATATCCTATTCTATTAACCTTTTTTTACTTTAATAATCATATAATAATTTAAATAGTCATAATTCTTTTAATTTTCTCCATTTATTTGGAAATTTCAACAAATTCTATTGATAGTTACTAGTCAATTTTACTCTTTTTTATTATGCTTTTATATAATAATAATTTATCAATATATATTTAACTATAGCATACTTTAAATTATCACTTTTTAATAAATTGCTATTATTTTAATCGTTCAAGGTTCTCATAATCTTTTCTATTATTGAATTACTTTAAAATACTTTAATGTTTCCTATTGAAATATTTTGATAATTAGGATAAACTTATACATCAGCAAGAGCTTTTATTTAGGCAAGGAGTTTAAAGGAGATTATTTCTTCATGAATTTTTTAAAAACTTCTTTTTTTTGCTTTACCATTAATATAATACTAAAACTCTAATTTAATTCCTAGATTCTCAAATAAAAATAAATACAATTATTTACTAAATAAATTAGTGCAAATGTTTAGCTTTCTTAAAAGGAAAATCATTCTAATGCTCTTTTGATATAAATTACTAATTATAAAATATATCTAAAATGTAATGGAATAATATCTTTAGAATTTCTTAATAAGAAACATATTGGTTTACAAAAAGTTCATTATATTTCCAAATAATACTATACAATTTATAAATTAATTTCATCGACTTTTACTAAATTATTATCCAAGGCTTACTAGAAGTGAATTAATGATCTTTAAAATATTATTTTAAATGGATTTTGTCAATTAGCTAGTTACTTAAGTTATTAACAAATTATATTTCAGTGATAAAAAATTCTGAAGGCACTTCCTCCGTACCTCCCATCGAAAGCATCAGGTGTGGTTCCTGGCAAATTCAACTGTCGTCTACATTCGCGTCCTTTCATCCATGTAGCCACTTATAATTCCCTGGTCAAGTTGTATTTTACTGTCATTATTAAGTCAATGCCAGCTCCAGAAGTGTATCCCGTGCTTTTTATCGAGTACACAACATAACCCTCAAATACTCTGTTCCTTTTTACCAGGTACAAATATCAGCGAACCCTGTAATACGAACCCCTTACCTATCATAATTGGTAGGGTGATGAGCAATCTTCACATTAGGTCCGAAACTGAATTTGTCAATTATAATTAAAATAATTAATTAATTCGGTTTCTATTTTCATCCCAAATAATAAAGATAATAAGAAATGAAAAAAATCAACTTAAAACATAAGTGCGAAAAAGTTTAGAATTTTAAGATTTAATTTATCAATAATTTTAGTTTGAAAGTTAAGAAAGATGAATTTTAACTAAGTGCTATAATGACAATAAATATTGACATGAAAATTCCAATGTTAAAGGGATTAAAGTAAATAAAGATAACTTCCCTAGATAAAATAATTATAAAAATAAAACCATAACTCACAATTATTTGAAACTAAAAATCAGAATTTTATTTACAATCATAAACAATAATTAAAACATAATTCGTAACTTTAATAAACTTCAATGAGGTATAAATCTTGAGAAAATTATAATATTACAATATGATATTTAAATATTAATTTTTAATTATAAACTGAATTATTATTATTCAGAAATGACAAACGGTATATGGAATTGTCCCACTTTTAGACATCAGGTTTTTTATTTGATCTCAAAGATGAATAATCAGAAATACTCAGACTACAACAAAATATTCCACTACTACAACTCTAACTTCAACTACTTGTACTCTATTACCAACAACAACAAGCTAAAAATTACAATTTTAAAAGATCATTAATCTGAAAAATTCTAACTGCCACGAAGTTGGTGTAGCTGTAGTTCAAAACAGAAGTAGAAATTACCTAAAGATTGTGTTATATCAATAGTAATGATATTATCTAAAAAAATATTCTTTATAAATTTATGATCTATTTATTAAAAATATAAATTAGGGAGTTTATATTGGTTTTAATTAGCAGAAATTCCATTAAATATATAAGTATTAAAACAAATTCTACAAAATTTAATTTCTTATTATATAATCATAGAATTTAATATTTATCTTAATAAATTAATTAATAAAGATTTATAAAGAAAATAATTATGATTGCCTTATATGTTTAATTTTTGATAAATTTCATATAAAAAGTCATTCAAATTATAAACTTGATAAAACCCTAAAAATCATGAATATAAGTACAGTTGCTAAATATTAATTGATTAAAATTCTATATTTGTAATAGTATTATTTATTTAAATATCTAAATCTATTAAGATAAATCTAAGAGAGGCAATAATATGGGTTAAACTAGTAGATATAAGATAAAAATCACTATATAAATACAAGACAAATGGTAAAGTGAGAGTTAAAACAGATTTTAAACATAGTTTCTTCAAATATACTCTAGAATATTTTTAAATAATTGTTGAGAATTTGCATTTTTTATAGAGGATTGTCTGTTTATTATTCAAAAATATTAGGAAAATTTTTCAATAATTCTAAATGATTAAAATGAAGTCCTAAAGAATTTATGTAAAATTTTGATAAAAATGTATTTACTTTTCTATTATTTATTTAAAAAAAACAGGACTAATTTGTAAGTAAATTAAATCAACTGTTATGTATCTTAGTATAGTTCATTACAATGGACATTATTGCTTAATATTTTTAATTAAATATCAATTAAAAATTGGTTCAACAACTATTATCAAAAAATTTATATACTAATTCAATATATAATTATTAAGTAGTCAATTGATTTAGGTGAATTTAAGTATTAGACGTTACAATATTTCAAACGATATTTTAAATAATGTTTTACATATAAATTGAAAATTAAACATAATTATCTATGAAAATATATTTACATATTACCTCTTAAATTTGTATAATAAAACTAACGCTGATATTAATTAATATCATATATTATAAGCCCTTCAAATTTCATTCAGATTTTAAATTAATTACAATTATCAAAATGTTTTTAAGTAAATCTACAATTAAATGACATATGTTTAAATATAAATAAATATTTTATACAATTATCATCTTCAATATGTACATATCTATATGTATATAAAATAAAGATTTGTATTTTTCCCTCAAATAAAATATAATGCCTTGTTAAATGGTATAAATTTTGAAAGTAAAATTTAAAAGTTACGATTTTTCAATATGATGGTTTATATCTCCCCAATTAATGAGTTATATCTTATTACAATTTAGCTTATAATGACTCATTAATAAAAATATTGCAAGATAATATAGTACACTCCAAATTGAAATATCAATAATTTAAATCTTTGGTAAAATAATTAAAGAAATTTATATAATTTACTACTAATCAATAAATACTAGCTCATATATTTTGTAAATAAAATGGTGCTAAAATTATTAAAATCTTTCACTAAAGTGATAAATTTATGATTAATATAGGTTACTACAGAAAAATTTACGATTTTTTTATTTATTTGTACTTTAATTTTCTTAATTCATTAAAAATTTATATATTATATGAAAAAGAGCTTAGGAAATATTTTAATTGGTAATTTGTGTAAATTTTTATTATCTAAAACCTCCAAGATTTATAGTTTATGTATTGATATAGATTATTAGTTAACATAGCAAATTTGGATGTAAATTTTACTTAATATTCATTCATATTAAAACCGCAACATAATAGGATAAAGATTTTTAATGAAATTTAAAATATAATTGATTAGCAATATTCTTAAATAAAAAAGAAATAAAAAGGAATTAAAAATATGATAGTTTAAAATTAGTTTACTCGAAGAAATATTAATTTTGCGACAGTATCTAACTAAATTCTCAATATGTTAATACTCTTATTAAGGTTAAATTAATATCAATATATTTTTTCGATAGTAATAAAACATAGTCAAAACTTAAACAAGAGATATAAAAAGCATGAATCCAAAATGAATAAAGTTTCTGAATAATCATTTAACATTAAAAATTAAATTAATTTTCTTAATTTTTATACTGAAAGCTGCTCAAATGTGTATTTCTTCAATGGCAACTTCCCTATAATTTCCAAAACATTAAGTTTTATAAATTAAATTATTTATACTAAGAGTTGCATAGTTAAAACCATATAGAAGACTATTTTATAAAAATAAGAACCTTACACACCCTCAATTATTTAAAGATAAGAAATATGTTATTATTATTATAAAAATTATATCGCATAGTTCAACAAATTGTTTAAGATTGGAAAACAGTGATGAAATATAATTTTTTAATTATTCTATTTTGGAATACATGTCAAAGATACTTATTGTTTTTTAGTTGTTTTTTTTTTAAAATTGAGAAATTAGATATAAATAAAGCCACTTTTACAAATATTTTGATTATTTTTGTTATGATAAGAAAATTAAAATAAACTTCCTTAAGATCACAAGTTATTAAGGAGTAAATTGATGATTTATGTTTTAGTTTTGGACAAATCCAAATTAATTTTGATATCTTTTATATCTTTATTCTTAAATTTTATTGATCATTCTTTCAAGCCATTTATTAATAATTTTGTTCTAAGTAGGTGTATTATTTATTGAATGTAGATCAAAATCACATTAATGATGAATCTATTTGTTATAATATTGTGCCTTTTCATTATCATAAAAATTGTTTCATATTATATTCTTTAGATTTATAAATTTTCAAAGCAAAACTTGTAATAAATATTTAATAAATCATTCATTCTATTATTTATAATCAGTGTTTATTGATTTAATAAGTTAGTTCAATAAATTAATATAAATAAATAGGCTTTGTTATAAATTATATATGATTAATAAGTTTAAGTTTCTATGATTAATTTTGCTAATTACAAGAGTTGCTACAGACAAAATTTTTCTTTTGCTTCGATCTACCATTAATGCTTTATTAAGAATTCTCTCCTTCGAATTCAAATGACAGAATTTCTGTAAAAATAAGCACATAAACTCTATTTAGATTTTGAAGGGTGCTTATAGTGGATCCTCAGCCATGTTTTAATGAATAATTATATTACTTAAAATGGAGATAAAACAATATCTTATTTCTATTTTGGATTTCTTTTTATTTTACATTTTTAGCATCTTGAGCCTTCGTAATCCAAAAACTAAGAGGCGGTAGTTCAGTTGCTGCAGCTGCAAAAACTTTAGTCTGCAGCAACTATTGTGAATGTAATTCTAAAAATTAAAATAAAAGACAAGAGAACTATTTTTCTTCATAAAATTTGCTAAATTTAGATTGCAGGAGGTTTCAATACTATTAGTCAATTTATTACAGTTGAATTGATATTTCTTTATTTATTATATTACTAAATGAAAAATTATATTTAATTTTTATTTTTTTCTATAAATTTATAATAATTTATATAAATATATCAATTGTGGAAATATTTCATTTTTTGAATATTTTCAAACATAAAAATAACAATATTTTGGTAAGATTTATTCTGAAATCTCTTCATTAAAATAAGTTAACAATAAAGTTTAAATTTTTGTTGTGTTGCTATTTACTTTATTAAATTTGTTTTATATTGTTGATGAAATTATTGAAAAAAGTTATAATAATATTCTGGATCAATTATCTATTTTAAAATGTCTGTTACTGAATAATAGAAAATATATATAAAATCCTCTTTAATGCACTTTATTCATATGCTTTATATATAACTTTGGCTTTAATGATTTAAGTAAGTTGTGCATAGTAATAATTCTATAAAAATAATATATGTTTATGATAATTTTAAGTTATGAATAATTTCATTTAAGAAATATTTTATAAAGATTTAAACTATAATTCTAAGTAGTTTTATAAAAAGCATGAATGTAATTGTTCAATTATTCTAGGAACTTGGGAATATAAACCAACTGTAGATAATAATATATATGACTCTAATTCATTAATTTTATTACGCCAATTACATTTATTGATATTCTTGATTGAATTTATAAAACTATAAAAAAATATTAGTTCCTGAATTAATGAAAAACAATTAAGTGAATTTTATAATACTAAATACCAATATAAATTGTGTATACTTCCTCCCACCAAATAATATATTAATTAAAGAATATATTTATAACTGAATTATTTAAATTATGATTAAGAATATTAATATTTTAAGATACATTACTCAAGTTAAGTTGGCATATTTTATGCTAATTTTTATTAAAATGAGTTATTTAAATGAGTCCAGAGATTTTAAAGTTCTCTGGCTATAAATATTTAGTAAGAACCTAAAAGAATGATTTATATACATTTTTTATTTATTTGCTAACAATGAAAATCTATATCACAATAATTTCAGTTACCTACTCTCAGCACATAAACAGCACCTTTAGATCCATTAATATCCAAAGCTCACAAGAAATATCCAGACTTCACTGATAATTCCTATTTACTTTTATTTTTTGTTAATGATTAAATTCAATTAATTTATCAATTAAATATAATAAACTAAATCAATCATCATTTTGTTGTGATGTATCAGAATGAGTAGATGTGGCAATTCTCGATTTTGCAGTTTTAAAGACAAAAACTCTTCAGAACTTAATCAAATGTTTATTCACAATTGTCAGGTTTTTATAACACATTTTTAATAATTTAACTTCCCATGATAGAGCCCACTGATTTCCAGGCAGAAGATGAATGATAAAATTTTTATAGATCCCACTGCTACTGAGAACATTTTATGTCCTTCGCAGTGGTAGCTTCAGTGTTCTATGCTAGTGTGGGATAACATTCCGTAACGTTGTTTTTTAATCATATCTTCATCTTAGTTACCTAACCAACTAAATATACTATAACTTTACATGTAATATTATTAATGAAAAGCAATTCAAAAAATTTGCCATAAATTAATAACCTTAGTTCCAAATCTACAGGGTTAAAACTTATCAGGTTAATCTTATAATTAAAATGAAAAAATAAAATTGGGTTTTGTAGTCAATTGCGAACTGTAGTAACAATTGCGAACATTATAAGAGAGTTTGGAGGATTTTTAACCTGTAAAAACAAATCTTAACACTTTAATTAGGACTACAGATAATCAGCCAAATTTATTAAATTGAGGAAAATAATCAAAGATAAAATTCTAATAGAATAGGAAATCTTTTTTTTATTAATAACTTAATTATTAGGGAATCACTATGGACATATTCTTTAAATTAGCAGCTATCCGAAAGATAAAAAATTGATATATAATTTTGATAGGGTATAATCGAGGAAGGAAGTCAAAGATGCAAACCTTTTAAAGTTCTGAGTAGATAACTTAAAAATATAAGATAATTTCAAAATATTTTGAGCAAGACATAATTGTCAATATAATCGATTGGACAAGCTATATTGGCATCGAAAGGGAAAACTTGAAATGATATATAAAAATATAACCTTAATCTCAAAAAGGTTTATAAAATACAAATGAAACATAGTAATTTAATTAAGGGTCTCTAATCAGATCTCAAATATCATATCAAACTTGTAAATAATACATCATCAGGAAATCCAAAATAAACTAATCCACATTTAGATAAAAGCATTTGGAGAATAAATTTAGCGTGATTCTTTATTTTTAAAAAAAATTTAATAAGTTTATAATACATTTTACAGACAATTAATACTACAAAATATAATTATTAAACGATTAAATTTAAATCTTGATTTCATCAATTCACTATTAAAATAGATTTATTGAGTTTTAAGGAGAGCTTCTGTTACATTAAGAGCTGTGATCTCCTAAAACACTGTATTAGTACTTTATCATTTGGCAATACAAGAGTTCTGAACCTTGTGATCCCTAAGAGTTTGCACCTTTAAGAACCTGCTTGATTAAAAAAAAGCTAACTCTCTAATAAAAAATTGAAAATTTTAAAACAGTTCGAAATCGACTACAGCACCCATAAAATTGTAGGCAGTATTTTTTAAAAATGTGGATACTATTATTAATTCAGCATATTTAATGCAGAATTTATAATGATTGTAATATTTAATTATTTATCATAGTGTTAAAAGCTTATAAATCTGATCTATAAATATAAAATTACCTATTAACTGTAATTTAATAAATTGTGTAATAATTATTAAGATTTTAAATAAACATTATAGTTTTTTATTAGCAATCGCATTGTCATAATTTAAAAATTTAAACAAGAATAAGAGGTTTATTTATGATAAGAAAACAATGATGTTAATTAAATATATCCGATTAATTTTCAGATGTAAAGGATATTAATCTATAATTTCCCTTTATTTAAAAAAATGTTCTTGGAATAGTAAAAATATTACTAAAGTTTTAAATTTTAATTTAAATACCAAATAGATTGTTTAGTTATCTTAATATGCGGAGTAATATGATGTCGTAATTAATTAATAAATTATAGAATATAAAAATTGCTTTCCAGATAAAATCATTGAGTCAATAACTACAGCAATTAGGTGTTATATATAACAATTTGGACTTCATCAAACCAGCTTTTTTATTTATAAAATTTTCTTTTAAATAGACAATGAAAATAGGTGTCTTGGCAAACAATAATATAAACAACAATATTTATTTATTTAACTTAAACAATTTTGGGTATGGCTTTAACATTTAATAAAAACTGCATTACTAAAACTAAATTAGTCACAAATTTTTTGAATAAATTTTAGAGTAAATTAATTAATACTTTTTTTAAAGGTTTTTTCTAATTTATTTCGATATAATTTCACTGTCCATTCATTAAGTGTACCTGAATGTATTGGGAGAAAAGTTATGAATTAATTAAGAAAGCAGATTAGAAAATTCACTACGCAGATATTTGAGTATTTTTAGCTTTTGAAGAGTGCAAATATTGTTCGATCTATTCAGGTAAAAATGTAATTTACCTTTCAACTTCAATTGAATGGGTTTTTTGAGAAAAATATTTACTTATCACTTATTAAAATAAAATTAAAAAATTTTATCAACGATTAAAATAAGAAATATTTTATTGTGTCTTGTAAATATTTTAAATAAAAGAATGTAAAAAATAGGCAAAATAAAAATTTTAATTAAAAATGATAGATCGACTTATTATATGTAGAAGGATTACTATAAAAACAAAAAACAGAGTAGAATGTAAAAAGGATAGAGAGATTTGATTTGTTATAGCAAATGCTAAAGTTTCTAGATGACTAAGATAATGCTAACATGGACCAGCCACAGAGGATTTGAACAAGCTTTTAGTGTGACTCTCCTCTTTTTGAATCAGTAGAAGCCTTGAGATAATTATAGATTTCATCTGGAATTTGTTTAATCATACCTCCAGCGATTCTGGCAATGAAAGTTGAAAACTCTCACCAATAGCCTTGGTGAATGTGTTGACTACCTTATCAACGTTACAGGTGGCAGTGATTTGATCAACAGCATCAGTGATCTTCTTGCTAATAAGGAGAACTTCAGGGAGATATTTTGGATCTTAGATCTTGAACCATCATTAGAGTGCCTTTAGAATTCTTAGCATTTCAACTGAAAAAACTTCAAACTTTCATGAAAGTCTTAATGCGCTAACCGGAAAACGTTAAGGCAACTCCGCTTCAACTAAGGGGAATTCATTCCTTAGATTAAAAGAAATCGGCAACAGCCAGACAGATTGCGCAGCTTGTACAACCAATAATTTAAATTCTCTTGATGGTGTCGTTGAGTTGGTCAGATGAAAGAATTGAGGTACTCATTGCGTTGTAGCAGTTTAATTCGAGACCTGTTGCGAATTGAAGGCCAGTAGCGAGACAAGTAAAGAGAATAGTCAAACCTTCACCATTGTTGATGATGGCACCACGTCTGGCTACTTGTCTGACTTGAGTGCTGTGTTTTCAATGCTATGTTGTGCCTAAGTGAATCTTTTTGCAATGAGTTCACGATTGAAAGCCGAAAAATAGTGCGAGACTTCCGAGAAGTGCGATTAAAATAGCAAATCATCTCTGCTTATTCATGTTTATAATTTTAATTTACAAGAGTATTTAGATTTTAATTATATTATTGTAGGAATACATTCGATTTAGGAAAATAAATTAAAATTAAATTAACTAAATATTAAATTCATGGCAGCTATAAAATCCAAAGTGACTCAAAATTTTAAAAAATAGATTCTACGGTAGATCCCGGAATTATAATATGATTTTGCTATAGGCAATATTCCTGAATCATCCAGGAAGCGAGATATTTTGATTTTGAGCTAACTCCCACAACCAGTATAATCGGTTTTTCTTGCTTGGGCGTTGAGATAAATTCATTATAGCAATAACAACCACCGTCTCATTTTTAATGCGCTATCCAGAGAGTATAATATTGTCATGGTTTATAGACATTTTCCAAAAACATAACTGAAGGTAATTAATAATTAATTAATTTTAATTTTAATTCATTTTCCCAAATCGAATGTATTCCTACAATAATGAAGCTAATCACGAATACAGCGATTTTAACCAAAAAGCCTTATTTTAATTACTTATAAATTTCTATTTGTATTATAGTTCTTAAGTCAATCCAATAATTCTACCTTATGTGAATTTGTGAATTAGAGAAATTAAATAAAAGAGATTAAAATTTAATTGGAGATCTCTAATATATTAAAAATTCTCAAAAAACTAAAGGTAATCATTAATACTTACTATAAATTTTATATCAAATAGGGACCCACCTTAAAGATGGGGATAGACATTCTTTTTTTTTAGAAATTTTTCCATCTTTTTTTTTTCCTATTATTTTTCCAAAAACCTATTAGGGCCAGTTTGTGAAATTTTTTACATCAGAAATGTAGGCATTCGGGGACCGACTGAAATGTTTTCCTATATGTGATTCCCAAAAAAAATTTTTTTCTTGCTCCATTGGTCCACTGGTCCTGACCCCCCTCGTTGCTCGCTTCGCTCGCAATTAATAGTAAGTATTAATTAATTCTACCTTATTAAATTTATAATATAAATAAGTGTTTACTACTATATTTATCCTAAAATAAGATATATTTTGGCATATTAAAATTAAAATAAACTTAATCAATATGTAAGAATTGTTTATTTAATATCAATGTATTATGGCAACTTTTATTGAAATAATTAATTTTTAATAAAAAATTTATAAAAATAGATCCGTAACTTTCTAACCTCACTATGATTTCCGAGCACCTTTGCCATTAATTTCAATAATAATTAAGAATTAAGTAAAAACTCCAACACTCTGATCTGTTGATGAAAAATTTTATATTTTATATTAACCATTTCTCATCAATTTAGGTTTACTAATCTTTTTTTAATCTCCTCTAACTTTATTTTATCCCCATTAATTATTTATTGCAGTGAGTTTTTGGATATATGAATAAAATATTTTTTTATCTAACCTTATTTCTTTAAATTAGAGTTTAAGCTAAATGCTCTTAAATTTTTACAAAACTATTTCATTTGAGCTTGGTTTTAAATTTTGTCTCAGTTAATGTTGAGGTTTTGTTTTGAGTTGGCTTTGTGTTCCAAGAGTATACTTCATCTTTTTCTAGATAGTTCGGATTTCAGTACAAAAATCATTAAGGTAAAAAATAAATGCGTTTTTCGATTATTTCAACCAATTGTCAGTTAAATGAGAATCAACACAACAATGCTAACATTCGGTATTTTATGCTTTGTTCTCGTGTTTATATAGGGCAGCTATTACTTCTTCATAAAATTTATAATATTACTACTAATCAAAGTGAATAATACTATTATATGACTCTTTTTACTTTATTCTTTATAAATATTCTATTTTTAATAAATATTTTTTCTTCTAAATTCTTAAAATGATTAATTATTTTAAATAAAATTTGAATATTATGATTATTTATAGCTTATTCAAAATTAATACTTTGGATAGTTTTTGAATGTCTTTTTTATAAGTATTGTTTATTGTTAAACCACAATTGAATGAATTCATTACTATTAAAAGTGGTCATATAGATTTCTAGATCACTTAATACACTATTGTAAATTAAATACAAAATATAGGAAATGATAAAATATAAAAATGAAAAAAAACAGACATAAAATAAAAATATAAGTAATATTAGAACTAATAATAACAATGTTCAATGGAAAAAGACCGTTATTACAACTTTTATTAAGAAAATGCTAACTGATCTTAATTACATTATGTCTGATTTATATTTATTTAAAATTTTTGAAATTGTTATATTTTAGAGAAGCATGTTTTGACATTTATGAATGATATAAATTAGAATAATTTTAAGATTATTAGAGTATTTATTTTTTTTGAAATGATTTCGTCTAAATTAGAGCTTATCATATATTGCTTTAATTTCCTAAAATTTTATTTATACTTTCCTTTGTGCTTTATATACTTGAAACCTAAGAAAATATTTTAGTAAATGCCAAAAAATGGTTAAAAATGAGGAAATATAATTTGCATTACTAAATAAGGCTATCTTGCACTGAAACCTCTATGATATATTTTTATTTATAGAATCTAATTTTATTCATTTTTAATTTGAGTTAATCACAATTTTAAATTTCAAATAATTCACATATAATAATAGATAAAAAATATTTCCAATATAGGTAGTGATATTCAGGGTAACATAAAATTCTCCTTCAAATTTTTAAATGCAATTATATATCCATAAATTATTGCTTTAAATATTTATTATTATTCTAAATTTTTAATTCACGAATTTTCATGGATTAATAGTTAGATATAAATTAGAGAAATTAAATCCAATCATTTTATATATTTTATTCATTTTAAGTCTATTAAAAATGCATAAAAAATAAAAAAAGACAATATTTTTTAATGTTTTTACCATTTAAAACTCGATTACTTCTTTAATTTACCTCTTCGAGAATAGTTTTTTAATGAAAATTTTAGAATTCATTAATAAATTTATATAAAGAGATCATTACGATTAACAATTCTCTCTAATCTTTACTTATTCTTTTTATCTGACTTATGTTATTTTGAATTAAATTTATCAAAAAGATCATAAATTATTTATTTATGAAACAATTTTCTCTTATCTGATTCACATTTAACGTTTTTTATGGATCTTGTAAACGATCATCGAAACTAAAATGCATAAAATTCTATCCTTACACTTACTTTTATTAACATTCTGACTATTTTAATTTTTGATAATGCTCTCCATTAATAGTTCTATAAGAAATTTAAATAAACATCCTTCAAAATCTAATTATTTTTAGTGTTTATTTTTTATTAACAAATAATAAATCACAAACTTAAATTATAAAAATTTTGGTAAGGGAAACATTTATAATTAGTCGAATTTTTAGTTAATTAAATATTCACACAAATCATATATAAATTTAATAAAATGGAAAAATTAAATTGATTAAATAAGTAGTACACGAAATAATTATGAGAAATATCATAAATTCAATTATAAAGTTATTTAATCATTAATTTTGCTTAACAGCATTGTTTCTTGTTCTTATCGTTTTAATAGCCAAATGAATTGGTAGATTATTTTAAATTCTTTTTAAAAAAGGTTTCTTAGAAAAATTTGTACTTATTATTTATATTTTTACATGATTTCCATAAAAATTTAATTTAAAAATATAGTACTTTGTGTAGCCAACGATTTTTAATTTATATTGGCGCTCATTTTACCACTTAAAATTAATTAACGTTAATTAGTATAATTTATGATTAAGATGCTCATTATTTATGCTATATAATCAAACTTATTTTGATCGTAATAATTTAACCGAGTAGAGATATATCAGAAAAGTTCTTTGATATTGATAAATTTAGTATGTTAAATACTATATTCTAATAAATTTTAAACTCCTAAAATCCAATTTTATTTTATGCTGCTAAAACATCTTAAATTCATTAGTTCCATTATTTGTTCATAACTAATATCAAAATAGGTTTTTAATTGATTAGATTAAGTGTTAAATATGATATTTTTGTCGTAATTTGGCATAAAATTAAATAAAAAATATTATTTATTGGCTAGTTTTTCAAGTTAAAGTATAACTACACAAGTAATTTAGTTTACAAATTTAATTTACAAATAAAAACTTAAAATTAAAAAAAATTATAAATAAGTCTTGAATTGTTAAACTATAATAGAATTAATTTCATATATAATAATAGAGAAGATAAACAAATATATTTCAAGCATATTCTTAAAATCTGCTTTTTGTAATAGATACCAGAAAAATACGGATTTTACATATAGAGTACTATTAGTAATCTACAATTAATTTCCAAGAATATGTAATTTATATAAATAAAGGTTTTAAAGTAACCATTAGAGTGTGAATCAAATGAATCAATAATCTAATGATATAATGGAATTAATTTAAGTAACCAATAATTAATCATAAAACAATTATATTTATCAGACGAGACATAAAATAAATAAATAAAGCGTTAATTATAAGAAAAATAAAAATATTTGTAAATAAAAAGTACTGAATAAAATCATTGAATAAAACAAATTTTTATTTTATACAATTATATGTTTAAAAAAATTTGTAAAGCAACTTTGGCTTTATTAGATAGTATTTATGTTTAAAAATTTTATGGGATTCTAAAAACTTAATTTGCAATGTTGTGGATAATAATGGGAGTTAAGTTTATATTTAATTGTTGTTTATTTTTTTTGAATATGATAAATATAAATTACCTAAAATTAATAAAAATTTAATTAATTTAACATAGAAATGTGGGAAAACTAACATTTAAAATTAGAATTATCAGTTTAAATATATTCTATTTTTAAGATAATATCAAATGAAATATTTTTTTGATTTTATTATTATTTAATAATAATAATAATATTTACTTAAAAATTAATCCTTATCATATCACATTAAGAATCAGTTTTTAACTTTTTATTTTTGCAGTTACCTCTGAGGACATCATATCAATAGAATTATAACAAAATTCAACTATTTTCAGTATAACATACATAAAATATTTAATATAATATTAAGTTAATCAAATATTATAATAAAAATTTGTTATAGATATCTAGGTATACAGATTTCAAAAAAAATGTACCTCACTTCGGGTATTTTATACAGGAGTATTTGTTAATTATACATTAAATGAAATTTAATAGTGGATCTAATGCTAACTTTTTATATCCATATATTTTAAACTTGAAATACAAAATTAAGTTAAAGAGAGTAAAAAATAACTTGCACTATAATGGTCTTTTATTTGGCTTTTATACGATAAACCAATAAATCAAGAAATTTTCCTTAAATTTATTGTTATCATGTCGAATATTTTACTTTTGCAATGACTTTCTATTAGGCTTTAGAAAAGACAATTTTATTAATCCTTTGAATATTGTTTGAAAATTTAGATGAAGATAGTGATTAATCATGCTAATCGAATAAGATACAAAATGACAACAAGATAGAAGCATTAAACAATAAATAAATTTTAAAGATTTTAATATATATATTACTACCATATTTTTTAAGGAAGTCATTAAATCATAAATTACTTAGATTCATTGAGGATAGTTAAGCAATCAACAAGGTAAAATCTAAAACATAAAAAGGAATATAGGAGTAGGTTCATAATCATTATCCTTAATTTAAAAATATAAAGTTTGTTAAGAATAACCCTGAGAATCAAAGGGATTCTATTTTGATAAAGAAATATAGTTGATTAAATTCCTTCTAAAGCAAATATTTTATGAATAACAGTTTGGATAAATTAGGTTTATATAAATATCAGGGAACTTAAATTTTAGTTTATTAACACTAATATCATAAGGAGGTTGCTAAATAATATATGATACTAATATATATATAAATATCTCAAATTGGTAAATATTATAAATATATTAAGACCCTTCTTTTCTTATATCATCCGTTAACTTTTAAAGATTATCTTAAATAAAAATAAAAATCTAATTAACATGGCAAATTTAATATTATTTTTTTCAACAATTTTTTCTTAAACTTTGATAAGCTAAAATCTCTTATGATAATTAATTTCACAAAAAATTATATCTATGTCATTTTCGCAATAAACAAATTGAATCGTTTAAGAATTGTTCTTATTTGCAACAACAACAATTATGAGAATATCTAATTCAACTAGTAATAAAATTTTAATATTTTAAAATATAATTAAGTTCGCTTGGACACAACCTAAAGCATTATATTTATTTGAATTATATAATTCATCAATTTTATTTTTAATTTAAGTAATAATAAATTTAAAATAATAAATTAGAAACTTAATCAAACAGACAAAGGCAGAAACTAAATGGATTGACATGACAAGCAAAAGAGAAGGAATACAATGAAATTCATAGAAGAAAGCTAGGATCTAATCCAAGTGACATAAAGAATACAAGATTATTTTAAACATTCAAGCTATATTCCAACAAATCAAACCCAAAACCAAAATGTTTAATTTAATGACAATAATAATAATAAAAATTTAAATAACTTTAAAGATGTTGCTAGTGAAAACCGTCTACTTCACTCTTATCAGGCAGTCAGGTAGTTTAAAAGATGGGTGTGAAAGTATGAAAGATTTGTTGAGAATCAAAGGAGCAAAATAAAGAACACAAACAATAAGTAGTAAAAAGTAGATATTGGCACAAATTATTGAACGAAATTTCTGTCTTCAGAATGTAAGATACTGAGTTTTAAACCTAAATAAGATCAGAATAAGAGTGTTAGAGGATAAAACCAACTTCATTTGGGCTAGCTGAAATTAAGATTATTGGACTAAACAATAAGAAGACCACACTGATGTAGTACTCTAGATAAATAGCTGGAAATACCAAATGATAACTGTAAGCATTAAGATAATTCTAAATTATAAATATTCTCAAAGTGAAGAGATTTACTCTATATTTAATTACAGTGAACATACCAAACTGCTCGAACGATGAAATTAAAGTGCTATAGAATAATATGATGTTTATGATTAGATCGATTTAATAAAAATGCAAAAGCTTAAAGTTCATATTTAATGCGCGACTACTACCACATCAAAAACTTAAGCCCAGAGATTGAAAAACGAAGTCTTCATTTAATAATACCATGATAAGTGAGTTCTCATAACAAAGGAAACTAAATCGATTAATGAATGTCTAGTACAGATGCTACATAATAGGAATTAGATCGATTGAGAGTAAGGAATCGCAAACTAATAATGGTAAAACTTAAGATCAAATACCAATAAAATGACAAGAAATTGATCTACAAAAAAAGAAATATTAGAATTACATAAGTAAGAAAGTAATGATGGGAAATTTTCATAAAAGATGGAAGCGTGCCAAAGAAACTGAATTATAACAATTGATAAGAAATTTCTCTAAAAATAAATATTAAGCTAGAGCATGACAAAGTGTAAGTGTTAAAAACATCTGCTTTAGGGCAATTACGAAAGGGTGATAATTTGAAAACAAAATCTTCCAAAATACAAAAACAGTAGAATGAAGCTATAAGGAATATGTAATAATGATAAGAGAGTAATTGGTAAGTAGATTAAATAAAAAACAGAAATAATTATTTTATCAATTAAAGATACAATCATTAATGAGGAAAGAGTATAACTAGGAGATTAGACTAGCTTAAGGTAGTTAAATACTACAACGATCTGTTAATGGATGAGGATAAAGACAAACATAAACCATAACTTGCCCTTATTAAATGACACTAACACTTGCGACATTATCAGAAGTTTAGAAAATATGAAAATATCAAATCGAAAATGGTAAACCTCATTTTACATTAAAATACATAACATGAGTCCAAAAAACAAAAGGATCTTAATAAAAGGTAATTTATAAAAAAAAACAAATTTAATGGACATCATGATACTATAAGCTAGAATAGAGCAATAGTGTGAGTTAAGAAATGAACCTTCAATGTAGTAAACACAAAATTTGTGTTAACACCAGTAACATGAAAAATTGTGAAGCAATCATCCAAGGAAAAGATCTAACAAGATTTTCTAAAATGCTAAGAATAAAAAAGATTAATAGTGCTAGACAGCAAATAGTAAATTTATATTATCTCAAATAAGATATGACTAAATAATAGAATTGGATCTTTTGATAGAGTTGGCCATAAAAATCAAAGTGTAGTATCAAGTCGAAGCGGAATAAAGACCAAATCAAAATGTAAAAATAATAATGAAACGAGCTTAATAATTATTTGGTAGCATTTCGTAGATAATTATAATTAAAATAATAAATTGTTAAACTAAATGAAAAAAGCATAGATGAACAGGCAATGAAAGCTAAATGAAAATAGATAAGAAAAAAACCCACCAACAAATAAACAAATACAAGAATAAGTTATAATGATGAAAAAGCTGAATTAATTCATTGAGAACGTCTAAAATTTCACTGAGGTATCTCTACTATAAAGAGCGGGAACCCAAGTTAAATAACCTTAGAGTAAAGGAAAACATAGATATGATTAGAAGCTCGAATACCACTGGACATATCACTATTTGATATGACGAGTAGTTACTATACAGCAACTAGAGAAATTAAAAGCAGATTTAGTCGAGGAACATAAATTAAAAGATTCTAGCTCCGTAATATAGATGAAATTTAAAACAAGAAGGAGACAGAGCAGTGAACTACAAGCAAAAAATACATCAGGTTAGAAACTAATAGTTTGATTTAAATTTATTTAATTATTCTTACCTTTTATTTATTCAACTCCTTAATATAAATTTTCAAATTCTAATTATATAAGCATAATTACTTATTGAATTTCATTCACATTTTTTCCAGCACGTTAAATAAAAGCTATAGATTACTTGAAGTTTTTTTTTACATATTCAATTTAATTTATTTTTTATAAACTTGAATACCTAATTATAATTAATTATCTTATTATATAATATAAGACATGGATTTGGTAATGAACTAAATTTCATTTAAAATAGAATAAAAAGAAGAAATTGGCAATACTTATTAAATATATTGAATTAGCTTGTATCTACAAATTAAATTTATTTTACCAATAGTTATATTAATATATAAAAAGCTTTATAAATTAAATTATAAATTTCAAATTATACTCAACATCTTTATTACTCATTAAAAATTTACAAGCTAATTTATATAATATTAAGTTTTATCAATATAGGAATTTTTATTAATTTTTAAAAGTTAAACTTAAATATTTATAATTTTTGTCAAAGAAATGAACAGTGTTTAATTATATCGTGTCTTTATTTAATTAATCAAATTAAAATATTCATATAGCAATTAAGTAAAAAAATGAAACAATTCATATATTCCATTTATTACTATGCAAAATCACAGAAAAATACTGATTGGAAATTTATTTCGGTCTAATAAACTATAATTCTTTATTTTTAATTTTTAATCACTCTAATTAATTACTATAATCATAAACTATAAATGAAATTAATTTCTTCAATTACTTTTCTAAGAAATATATATATGATAAAACCTTTCCTCATTTTACCATTAATGACTGGCAAACTACTATAAATAGTATAATAATGAGGTTAATGCTAATTGAAAAGAAACTAAATTGTAATATTGTATCTTTTCCTTAGATCAACTTTTTCAGCATTTAAAAAAGGCCTTTTCTAATTATTTATTATATCTTATTTTCTTAGAGTCTAAACTTCACCTATTTTCATATATAATTATCTTGCTTAAATTCTAAAGAATTCAAGATATCATAATAGATAGAAAAAAATTTGCTCTAAAGCTAGAGTTAAACTAATTTTTATTTATAAGTTGATTTAAGAGGGTAGCTTAACAGTATCTTTTGAAGCTATTTTTTGCAAAAATATTGACATAACATTAATTTAATTAATTATTATTTAACCTACATTATGAACTAAAATAGCTATTTCAATATTAGGTTTAAGAATTTATGGATTTCAACATAATACAATATTAATTTCTTTGAGATATATCTTCCTTATATTTCATCCCTAAACACATTCAGTGAAAGAATTATTAAAAATATCTATTATAAGTAAAAATTGTGATTTTTAATGTATTAATTCTGTATTTTTGGGTATATAAGGACACCTACTCTTTTACACTTATTCATTTATATTAAAAATTATTGCTTAATAATGCATTATAAGTTGAACCATAAATGTTTTCATGTTAACTCTGATGATTTTTCAAAAACACTTCGAATTTTGTTAAAGATCGAATCAAATAAAATGATTATAAAAGTAAAGACTTAATGAAATTTTATAATAATTAAATAATCCTACAAAAATTAATTCAACTAAGGATTATTAACTTAGAAAGTTAAGTAAAAGAGTTGGAACGAGGAGGGACAGTCGAACCGTTCTAAAGATAGAGGCAAAAATTTGTCTCATTAATCTGAAAAGCGAACTTCCCCCAGCTGGACCGTAGGGTCCGGAGGTGTGTTTTACAAAGAAGTACATACATACTCACGAGTGGCCCTAAATCATAGAGTATGTCAGATTTGACACCCTTAAGTCAGTACATTCTTTTAGCACCCGTTCACAACCTAGCTAGGTACTGCACACAACCCTAGCACAACTGGAGCACACACTCACTATTAGGTTTTCTTAATTTTCGAATTGATTACCTAGAGTCTAGCTATTGCAAACAAACAAAACAGTGAGCTTACGTCCAATTAGTTCACTTACTCAGCTCCACACCAAACCCCCCCAAAGTCCAACTCTCTGTTCATGGTGACATTTTCAACTTCAAACTAGGTATGAGGCCTGACCGAAGAAATTCAGTCATTTAGTTATAAACATCTCTCAAACAGTACTACAAAGAACTAAACAAGTATATAGACTTTAACACTGTCCAAAAACCTCATATAACAAACAATCCTTTCAAAATTTATTCCTTAGCCTTGAATCCAAAGTTCAAGAAAAACTTAGTGAGACCATTTTCTCTCTATACAATAGAGAATTACACTAAGATATGTTTTAGAAGGAATCACTCCCAATTTCTCTAATAAGTCATTAACAAAAATTTCACGTATACTACTACTAAATAGTAATAACAAAATATTAGAGAATCACCCCAAAATATCGAAAAAGTTGACCCAAAGATATGACGGGAATCACCCCAAAAATTTTCGGCTATTTAATATAAAAATAAAAATACCTTATCAACTAACAATATTTAACCAAGGGAGTATGCACCACTTAAACAAAAGTTATACTTATATGCCAACAATAAAAACTCTGGCTCAAAGCCAGAGAATCCTACTTTTGAAAACCCAGAAACCCCTAAATCCCTAAACCCCATAGATTTATAGAGTAAATCTGGATATTACCCAATACAATTAACGATATGCTCTAAATATTATTTAAAAGATTTGGGACTTTTATATACTATATAATAATAAAGTTTAATTAAAAATGTTTCAGGAAGTGGGTTTATATGATCTGAAGATCAATGGGAAATGGTGCCCTATCTGCAACTCCGTTGACTGCATGGAAAACAACTACAGAACGCTGAGAGCTTTCGATGAAACTATGCAAGAACTACAAGAATTTGTAGAGTTCGGAGTTTACGATGGAGTTAGCTCCATAGATAGCGAAGAAGAAGAGAAAGAGATTGAAAAACACATACTCAATTTCTACAGAGAAAGAGTATACTTAAGACAGTTGTGGGCTCACGAGAATTCACTATTTTGATTGAATCGTTAAAGAATTAATTGAAATAGAATGAGTGATGAGACAACCAAAGAGATTGAACAGATCAGATGATTAAAATAATATTAAAAGGGCTTGACCCTTATATGCTTTAAAGCTTATTGATCGGGGGTCCCCAGAGACCTCAATGTGATCAATTTATTTTTATTATTATTATTAATGAAATTTAATGAAAAATATAAGATATTTCTAAATAAAGGTTAACATAATAACTGAACTATTTTTGGAAAATAAATAAAAATAATAAATTGTTTATACGTAGAGAATTAAACTGGTTAATTTCTTTAAATTTTTTTCTTAAATTTAAGCTAAGTTCAATTCCTCAGAATTAGCATAAAATTCTGTAGTATAAGTTGTAAATTTTAATTGATTTAGATCTCTTAAAAAAATTGCTTATATAATCAAACAAGTTTAGCAATTTCATTATCAATTATATATATTAATTTCTATAGTATCTTTGCGATAATATGAATTAGTTACTATATTCTAACAATTTATTTTTTTAAATTGTATTCAACACGTACTATATATTATTTTATAGAATTATTTTATATTCTAGAAATTTGAGGATTCTCATTAATTTGCATTACCAAAAAATGAGTAAGGTTATTGCATTTATTTTATTTTAGTATAATAACTGAATTAATTGATGATTATTTTAATAATAAAATATACAATAGATATCGTTCCAAATTATGAAATTAATAAATAAATATACTTTATAACTAAATGAAATTATTTGGAATTTAAAAATGTCTTATCTCAATTAAACAATATTAATCAGCAGGAAAAACTTTTAAAATTGATAAAGATAATTGAAAGAATTAACACCAAATAGCATACAAAGAAATGTTGTTTCTTGGAAAAAACATAAAACTTTTTACAAAATTAAATTATTGGTTTTTTTATTTTTTTAGCTCTTATACTATGAGTGCTAAAGATATTTGGTACAATTTTAAAAAATTTTACTAAACTTTTTTTAAGTAATTTTATATGGAATATTTAACAATGCCAAATATTCTTTTATAATAAGATATTAATTTTAATTATATTAATAATCTAAAAAAAGATGAGCAAAAGTTTGATTTAAAAATTCCTTAAAATTGATCATTGTCTTTTCACTGCTTTCCTTTTGAAGATTCTAAAATAATTTCTGTAGGGTGTGCTACGAAATTTTTATATTTTACCTTCACTATTCTTGCCATGCATTTCCTAACGTAATAAGAGATAAAATTTTAGAAAACTGCAATATCTATTATTAAAAAGGTATCTTATGCAAATGCATCTTTATCATTCAATCATTTTTAATCAAAGTTTTAATAGTATTTCATTTTCAAATAGTTGTTTCATAAATTATCAATAAAATTATTTAAAAAATCATCGCACCAAAATAAATTTATATTATTATGCAGTAATTTTTGAAATAAATCTTTTTTTGTAATATAAATAAAAACTGAATATAATAATAATAGACTAATATAAATGGAACAAAGAAAATCTCTCCACTCATAGTATTTGATGTAATAATAACAAATTTTACACTTATTTCAATTTTTTACTCTTCATAATCTTCACATCACTTTATAGAAATAAAGTTTATCAAGGGACATAGTTTATTATTTAAAATTTCTAAGATGAAAATAAAATATCGATTATATTATACTAAGTTTCTAAATGCATAAGCTAAAGTGAAGAAATCAGAAAGATATCTCGACTAAAAATGCAAATACATGCAAATACTGATGCACAAGGCTACACCATAGCTTAGCATAAATAGAATTATTTTGAAATTTATAATAATGAATATTTTACACTTCACAAAAATTCGTGCAGTTATATATTTATTAGAAATATGTGCAGTAATATCTTTTGTTTTCTGCCATTTTTTTAAATTAAACGAAATTTCATTTGAAACTATTGTTTTATTTCTGTTATTTGTATTTAAAATTTTTTAATTTTCCGATATTTTTGTTTATTATAAATTATTTTAATGAGTGAATTGATGAAATCAATTAGACAAAGAATTTAAGTTTTAAGAAATTCAAGAAATACTTCAAAATAATAATTATTTAAAGAATTTTTTAATTTACAATAATAAATAAAAAAATATAAATACTCAATTATTTTACTAGCAAGTTTGATTATTAAATATAGATAAAAAAAAAATTATAAGATTTATATAACAAATGTATTAATTGTTGTATTTTTAGTATATTAAAATCAATGTGTATGTTTATATAGCTTTAATTTTTATTACATAAAATTTATTTAAATTATTTAGTTTAAGTATTTTTTTTTCATTTATTGGTAATGGAATCATAGTTATTAATTTCTTGCCATTTGAATAATATTGAATTCATAAGTTGAATTATTTACATGAAAATATTATATAATTATACATCTCCAAATATTTAGTAAATTTGTTTGAGTTTTCATTAATGAATCAATAATCATAATATACAGTTATTTTTAATAATAAATTTTTAAAAATCAATTAAAATGGCACTTAACTTGGATTCGACGAAATTTTGATATACATGAAGAAAAAATAAGATCAAAATAATCTATACTGAATATATA
This sequence comes from Oxytricha trifallax, assembly GCA_000711775.1. Lineage (NCBI taxonomy): Eukaryota > Ciliophora > Spirotrichea > Sporadotrichida > Oxytrichidae > Oxytricha > Oxytricha trifallax. The sequence goes on from ARYC01017931.1 coordinate 85,385, forward strand.
TATAGTATAAAAAATGAAATTTACATTTATAAACTATGAAATTCAATAAGTAAACTGATTCTTATTAAAAATTAGTTTAAATTGCAAATTATTAAGCGGTATATTGTTTAAAATTCTTAGCTTTATTTATTTGACTTTTCTTTTAATTATTTATTAATAGTATAATTCAATAAAAACCTTCATAATTTTAAAATTATTTTATTTTTTGTACTGTATTACACAAAGATTACTTTAATTATAGTTTTTATCATATATCTCGTAACAAAATCTATCGATTGCGAGATTGATGCCATTTTAATTTACTATGATTAAAATTGTGTGTAAACTCTTAGATTAATTCAATTTAAAATTCTATATAATTTTTCTTATTCTGCTTTGAGGAGTAACTGTATTTGTTGTTGCATTTTTTAAATAAATTTAAATTTAGATCATTAAGTATAAATATAAAAAATAAAGTATGATTAATACGAGAAATATTGCTTGAAATAGTGTGATAGTATAATTATGAAATTTTTATTGCTTGATTAATTTTGCTACTAAAACTAATTGAGATAGATTTTTTCATGAATCGTAGTTTAGATATATTTATTAAGGATAGAAATTTCAAAACTATGAGTTTTATTAGTCCTATTTACTAATTATAATTTTAAGAATTCCTAAATGATTAAGGAAATTAAGTTGTCTAAGAAGAATGAAAAATGTAATTGAAATAAATCTATCAGTTGGAAATTACTTGCAGTTTTTCATTAAAAAGACATTTAAATATAATAAGACTATATAGCTAAGATATCAATAAAACAGATAATTAAATAGTATTTATAAAATGTTAATTCAACAGCTAAACTAATTTTAAACATTAAAGAGACATGTTAAATTGAATTAAGTATTTAAAAATATAATATATTACAATAAATAACTTTTGATATTCTTTTTCTTTTAAATTTAACTTATGATTTAACCAATCTATTTGACATAGTCATTTCCCAAAAATACACACAAATGTAATATGATGATAAAATTCCTATTTTTTAATCAATTATCAAATGTGATTAATTGATATATCATTTTTTAAAGAGTCTCCTAATTTTAGGACTTATAACTACTGTAGTCAAAGATTATATTCGCTACTTTTTGTAGGTTAAATCATAATTTTATGGAGAGATCACTATACCTCGAAAAGTCTATAGTATGACTTAAATTTTTCCTAACTTTGTAAAGAATATATGTGTTATTTGACTTAGAGAAATCTAAATAAATTGTATATTTATAATTTCTTTACTCTAAACTTTTTTTGCAAATCTACAACTAAAAATTAATTGATCATAATAAAAAACCACAAGTTTAAATTAGCACATTTAGTTTTGAAAAAAATTTACTCTTTTGAAATTAAGGGTGTCTGGGAGAGGACGATCGATATAACCACATAAAAATACTGTCCATCGTTGAATTTTAGTATGATGTCCTCTAAATTATACCAAATAAATTTTAAGTGTCATCTCAAACAACTGAGCGGTATTATGCGGTTAATGTTACTAACCCAAGTAATGATTAAATTAATTTTGCATAAAACTCTCTGTTTGCAAATGTTACCAATTAGATACTTTTATAACATGCTACTTTTAATGTTGGCAAGGTATATGTGATGAAAACAAAATATTAAATTAAATTCTTGTATTTTTTTAAACTTAAATAAGGGTTCTTGAGATTGCCATGATCTTGTCCTTAACATTACAAAAGTTAATTATTATGTTTCGGTATTTCCAATAAAAAAATTAATATTAAACAATTTATTATATTTTATAATATATGAATAAATAACCATTATTTTTAATAATAAAATTCCTATAATATATTAGAATCAATTTATTTTTTATTGAAAATTATTTTACATCTATGAATGTTAACAATTTTAAGCTGAGAGTTGTTGTATCTTTGTCAAAATGATTGATTTTATAACAAAGATTCGTATAGATATATTAATATGATTTTATTTTTTGTTAAAAAAGAGTGTTATAAGAAAATAATTTTATTTCACTTATGATTTGAGGCAAGTTGTAAACTCATAAATATCATGCTTATATAATAATCCATTAATAATAAAACAAAATTGATAAGAAGAGAGTATAAGATATTCATAGAGATACAATAAATATGTAATTAGTATATTAAAGAATGTTAATAAACAATCTTTTATAATTTAAATAATATAAGTTCACAATAAAAAAATTTACTTTAAAGAAAATCTCTTTATAAAGTGGCTCTAACTATCATAGAAGAGTGTGCCAGTTTAATTAAATATTTTTGAAAAAAGAAATAATTATTATTCTTATTTATTAATCAATTGTGGTTTAATAATAAAAACAGTATAGTTTCTATAAATATTAAACTGAAAATGTAATGTTAATCATTTCTTATTTCATAATTAAATTTAACCTAATTTACTTTAACAAATTCTTAGATTATTTAAGTTAAAACAAAAGTTTAGAATTATCTTTGAATTCTTTTGTATCACTTTATAAGGTTGGTGATTTCTTTTAGGTTATAAATAGAATAATTTAATCAAACTACTTGAAGACCTTATTTTGTAAAAGGTAAATTTATAGTATTTCCTTTATATTTATGAATTTCTTTTTTTATTCATATCTTTGTAAAATTTAGCTAATTATTTTGGTGATTAAATAAGAATATTTTTCTTGTTTCAAAAGAATAGTAATTTTATACATTTAAGTGAAATAAATTATTTTATTACTAAAAGTCCCAAGATAACATTCTATGTTGATTATAATAAATTTAATGCCTTTCATCAATAGGGATAAGCTTTTTATTAGAAGTTCAAGATTTTAACTTACCAGATATAGAGAAAAAATATATTTTATTTGGGCCTTTTTAAAGTTAAAAAGAAATGAATAGAGTAAATTTATTTTTAACATTTCTAAATTTTACCAGTAATTCGTTAGAGTCGGTGAAAAATAGCATTATAAAGCATAATAACTACTTTTACATCTTTAGTTATAGATGCTTTTGTCGAGAATATTTCATCAATTAAGAATAAAATATTAAATACTTCAAATCTATTTCTCAAAATGTTTAATGAGTATAAACTTCTCGATTAGTAGATATTACAAATATTAAATTTATTTAAATAAAATATTTACTAATTTTAATAATTTCTCTTCGACTAAACTTCAACATTTAAAGGGAATTTTGTTTGCTTAAAAATACTTTTTTTCTAAATTTATTATCATTTTCCATAAAAAGCTTGTCTTAAAACATTATTTTAAATGTAAAAGTCAGGATAAATTAATATTTAATTTCTTGATACCATATCTTTAGACTGTATAATTCTTAAAGAATTTAATAAATTTTATAAAATTTCTCAAATTTTATATACGTGAATTATATAAAATTTCTCAAATTTTATTATACGTGGCACTTGCTCCCATTTATATAATTTTAACTCTGAATAATTTTAATTGATTTGCCTTTCTGTGCACTATTTAAATAAAAATGTAAGTTTATTTTTTAATCTCTTGCAATTTCTCTCTCTATATCACTTTTGAACAGATTGAGCTGGATGCTCAGAAATCAAAGCATGAAACTATCTGATTATATCTATCTTGCTGTCTTAAGCCCCAGTATTAATTTCCGATAAGCATTAAATAATAATAATAATAATAATAATAATAATAATAATAATAATAATAATAATAATAATAATAACAATTATAATTTCTCATTAAATGGCTTTTTTTAATTAAATCAACTAACTAATATAAAAATTATCTTTAAACTATAAATATTATATATTCTAGAACAGGTTAACTCTTATTATAAAAACTTAAATTATACCTAAGATCCTCAAAAAATTATTTTAAATTAATTTATTAGCTAAACTTTATGGTCATATTCTAATTTAAATTAAAATTAATTTTAAATTATGTTTTCCCTATAAATTCTAATTTATTAGCTTTCATTATGTCGATTTAAATTAATGCTTTAAATAGAATTTGGCTTAATTTAATAATAACTCAAGTTTTAAATTCCTGAAAATTGATAAAAAGACTTCAAAGACTAAATATATGACAGACTAATGCTTTTGTAAAGCATTCATTGTTTATTCCTTGAAATATATTTATTCATATTTTCTTGATTTATAATTGAGACTTTGCTTAATTTAAAGTGTCCAAATATTATAATTTTTGAGAAACCTTAGCAAATCTTAAACTACTCTTAATTTTGAGATTCATAATTTAATTTGAGACTTCAAAATAATTTAATTGAACTAATTTCTTTGATTAAACCCCTTTATTAATTGTGTTGTTATAAAAAGAATACTTTTGACTTTATAAAAATTATAATTTTCTTTAATTTAAATATAAATCCTTTTCATTCCTCTTTAGATGGAAGACAAGTCATTACTATATACTACTATAATTAGACTCTCTACTCTTGTATTTAAAAATAAAGTTATTAAAATAACTATTGAATAGCTATTTGTATCAATACTAAAATTATTTTATCTATTTTTTTAGAAAAAATTTCTATTATTAAGATAATTATATATTATTACTTAAAATTTAAGATAAATATTGTTAATTTTATTTATGATATATTTATATTTATATTGTTTATTTGATAAATCTTATAAACAAAAACTAATCAATCTAAAAATATTATGAGAAATGGTAAAAATTCTACTACAAGTTTACATTTACTAAAATTTTGAGAAGATTGAGAGTTTTGTGTGTGTGTGTGTTTAATGATTAAAATCAAATAAATTTAACATATCACTGTTTAATACTAAAATCAAACCATCAATCTTAGTCGTGACGTAGACGTATCTGAATGAGTTGACGTGGCAAATTCCGTGACATGGCAGTCGTGAAGTAGAAAACTCCGAAAAAACCATTCTTGCTATCACCTAGTCCTCACCCTAAATCAAGATGTCAACCGGGTTTTCACCATGGAGGACAGAGCTCGTAGGATCCTACCAGAGTGACAGAAGATGGAGAAAAACGCTTACCGGTCCCACCGCTGCTGGGAAACATAATCCCTATCCTTTCGCTGTGGTAGCTTCAGCACCCTAACCCGGTGTGGGAGAAAAATCCTTATCGTTGGCTTCAATGGTTTTCGTCTTCTCATTTTTGAAGGCAGAGCGTACCTTCATCCTGCTCCCTATTACCTAGGAAACTGAACTCAAGCCAGTAGACTCATCTAATGCAGGGAAATCTTAGGATCCAGCTCACTCGGGAGTGTACGCTGACAGATTGAACCCCGCCGACTGGTCCCTCATGCGTTGCGCCCAGCAACCCCATACCTGCCCTCGATAGGCCTTAGTGTAGTAGAAAGCTCTATCAGAAAGTCCCAAGTGGTTGGTACCACCTAGCAATTAACTTTCTAATTTAATAATGATTGAGAGTTTTAAAATGCTATAAGTTTCTTATCTTAGTGTTGCTTGCAGCTTATTTAAACAAAAAATTATAGCAAATATGTTTATTTATCCAGAGATGTTATTGATGGAAAGAAAAATGTAAAAGTTTTTGAGCTTATGAATATAGAGCTTGAATTGAATATTGTTTCATTAGTTCCTTCAGTATTCAGCAACTACTTCAGATGATATGTTTGCATTTACAGAAGGTAGGCTTAATATCCTTTAAATACCTATCTGTCCAGTACGACAGACTCCTGATTTATAAAAGATAAAAATTTAATGTATTTTTATCTTACGATTAGCAAGTATAGCATATGTAATATGCCAAACTAAAACGAGAAAAAAAAAACCAGACTAATCTTAAACATATTTGTTAATTTTTGAAACTAGAGGATTTGAAAATTAATTAGAATTTATATTTAATTTATGGTAAGTTCAGTATTTTACAGAGAAAAATAGTAGAAATGCCTTTCCTTCAAATAATTTGGCTTTAGAATCTTAACAGTCACCAGAAGTAAAAATGAAGTCACATGAAGGATATAAGTTTCTTAGAATGTATTTATGCAGCTCCGTGAATATGGAGCAAAATAGGTTGAAAGAAGTCCCTAAACTCATAGGAGATATCTTAGAAAAATAATTTTATGATTTTTCTTTAAAACTTAAAATTTATACAAATTTTAATATTAAAAAATTCATTAAATTAGTTTTAAATAAAATAATCACTTAGACTAGACCCAATATAGTTATTGTGTTTCTCCTACAGATATTAGATACAATTATGATATGGATGCCATTAAATCTTTTGTTCCTAAAAGAATTTAAGCTTAATTCATCTGGGAGACTTATAATGGTAATTATTGATTTTTAAAATAAATTTTCGTTATAATGCAGGTTAAAGATCTAAAAGTTGGCTTTTTAAATATCTTTCGAAGTTGAACCTATTTCCATAGGGATTTGAAACTTCCCAACTGTAAACAAAAAGTGATAAGATTATTATTGACTGAAGTTGGAGCAAAAGGCTTTATCGGACCTATGTCTTAGTGAATGTCTTTGAGTTTTTTCTATATTGAAATACTTTCACATTAAAACTTTTAATCTCTATAAGCTATTAATAATAGATAAGACCATTTAAACAAGAAGTTTACAAATATATTCTATTTTATATCTATTGAATTCTATTATTGAAGTTTAAATGAAAGATTTTTGCCTGAAATTTTTTTATATAATTTATTATTATTATAAGAGGTTAATCAGCTTCAAGTATTTTAATTTTAAAAATGACTAAACTAATAATAAATTGAAGAAAAGGATTAAGTAGATCTTCTTATTTTAAGCAAAAATAATAATTTAACAAATTAATAAGAAATCAAATGATTATTTGAATTAGTTAATTTATTAGTTAAAGTAATTGATATTATTGGATATTATATTATGTTGCTCTTTGTTATACTATCTTATATATGTTTTAGTTTTATCATGTTGAATGGACTTAATTTATAAATTAATACTTTTATAGTGAGCTGAGTGATAAATCATAGGGTATTCTATCTCTCAAATGTAAAGTATTCTATATATTAATTATATAAGCTCAGGAATAAATTGATAATAATAGTAATTAATCTTTAAAACTAGAAAATTCATTAACTGAATATTGAAGTAAAAAATTTAACATGTATTAATAAAGAGTGAGAAAATATGAATCTTTATTATGTAAAAGGAATTTGTGTGATAATTAAGATAAAGAAAATCTAATATTACAACTAAGTTTTTCTTCTTTAAAAAGAGTTTTCTTAAGAATTTGAGCATAAGCAAAAGAGGGTTCTAAATATTCTATATTTAATAAAGTAAGGCATTTACTTAGAAAGATTACCTATAAAGATGTAATTATATAATTATGATAGAAGTTTTGCAAAACAAAGATAAATTATAAACTGACTAGAATCCACTTTTTGATTTAAATTCTGTTTTACTGGAGCACAACCGTTGCCTGGTTTGAAAATCTTACATAAGGTTAACTAAAAATAGACTCATTAAGCCTAAATAATAAATATGACAAGCCATAGCAAAAAAGATTAAAGCAGAAACTAAGTAAAAATCAAGAAACTTCTTAAGTTATTTTAATTGGATATAACCAGAATCATTTAAGGGCTCAATATAAAAATAATAATTCATATTTTCAAATAAATAGAAAGCAATTTATATCCATCCACCAAAGAAATTTATTTTTAATAAAAAAATAAAACTAATTATAATTACTATTTCAAGGTTAAAATTTCTTTTAGGTACTTATTAAATAACGTAAATTTTGATATTTTTGAGAACTTAAGCTTAACCAAGTTATATGAATCTCGGGATTATTAATAACTTTATCACAATTAATACGAAAAATATATTATGTATTAAAAGAAATTTAGTCAAAATAGATTTAAATTTGCGAATATTTAGAATTTAATATTTGGAATGTAAATTAAAGCAATCTCAATGAATGACTATTATTTTAGAAAATTTGGATTAAATTGTATTTTATTATAATTATATGGGGTAATATAGTAAATAACTTTTTTTTCTAATTGAGAATATCGTTATAGATATAAATCTTATTAATTTGATTTATTTAAATAATTTAAGTATTTAATATCTTTCTTTTTTTATCTAAATTAAATTATATATATTTATTGTTTAAAATTTCAGTAAAATGATTTGTTATTCATATTAAAAATTTGATGCTTTTAATTAAAATTTATTTTAAAGTTCACATGTTTCTAACAAGGAGTTAATGAACCTTAATTTTCATTTCCTACTATAAATAATTTTTTACTTTTAAATATATAATAAAAATATTAATTTAATGGACTAATGCAGAAAATGTAAATATATTCTTAATTCATTTTTATCGCAATAAAATAAAATATTGTTTAAAAATAAATCTCTTATATGTAAAATATGTAAAATATTTTAATAAAGATAAAATATATATTTCTTTGTATTTTATTGATTATTATTCTCTCATTTATTTTGACTATATGAATCTACAAATTTTCAATAAAATTAAAATTAATACAAAAATTAAGATATAAATAAGAATTACATATAAAATTCAAAAATATCTTTAAAAATGCTAATAAAACCCCATTAATAAATGTAAAAAAGGTGACAAAAGGTAACATTGAATCTTAAAAATCAACAAATATATGTAAAATTAGTAAGATGTTTATTATAATTTTAATAAGCTTACAATTAAACACCAACAATTAATATTGAAAATAATACTCTCAATCCAACTCAAACTAATAAATCCTGCTATATCAACGAACGATACTGAATCAGAGCATTAAGCCTCACAGCTCTAAATGACGCCCCCCCTTAGACAGTAATCTAATCCAGGATGATAAGAAATTCACAACCAGTACTTATAGCTTCTTGTAGTGGCAACACTGGGCCAGATATACCGGCAGGGGGCCCTGCAGGCATGGGTGCAGTAGAAGAAGGGGGTGGAGCTATTGACATATTTTCATTTACTGTAACACTATTACAACCATCAACATCACATGGCTGACATAAAACCCCCAGAGGCCTTGTCTAGACCTACAATCTTGTGACCGTCTCTTGCAATACTGACAATAACTGTGACTCTGTGGGCAGTTGAGAGGATGGTGTTAGCGTATGTCAAGTAGTCCTTGGTGCATTGGGTATTGGAATAGCAAGATATATCAACTCCATTTGCGCTGAGACTGTTGGTATAAGCGCAGGGACTGAATGAGTAGTAGTGATAGAAAATCTAATATTTGCTGCTTCCTAACCATTAATCAACTTCTGCTGTCTTGGTATCTGAGACTGCTCCCATTGGTGCGAAGATGTCTTATAAGTGCTCCGAAGTTCCAGAGTGGATGGGAACCCCATTGGTTGAGACGCTAACGATTGCAGCCAGCACGGTATACTAATTTAAGATTCCTCCTTTCCCCCATTATTGTAGGAATACATTCGATTTGGGAAAATGAATTAAAATTAAATTAATTTAATATTAAAATCATGGCAGTTATAAAATTCAAAGTGACTAAAAATTCAAATCTAAGTCGATTCTGCGGTAGATCCCGCAATTTTAGCTGGACTTCACTATTTATAATGTTCTTGAATTATCCCAGGAAGCGGGATATTTTGATTTTGAGCTAACTCCAAAAAATAGTTTAATGAGTTTTTCTCGCTTGGGCAATGAGATAAATTTATTATAGCAATAACAACCACTGTCTCCTTTTTAATCCGCTATCCAGAGACTATAATATTGTCAGGGTTTGAGGCATTTTCCAAAAACCTAATTGAAGGTAATTAATAATTAATTAATTTTAATTTTAATTCATTTTCCCAAATCGAAGTATTCCTACAAAAGTAAGAGCACTCCATCTTTAATTAACCCCTTTAGTATAGCTGAAGAATCCACAATAGCGTCCCACACAGCAAGAGAGAGAAAAGCGCGCTAGGAAGAGAGGAAAGGGCCAGCAGGCTAGAGAGATTTGCTGGTTTAAGATTAATTTGATCAGTTTAATCGTTACCATTACCAAAGAAATGTGCCCCAAGGCGCTCGCTCAATGCATATGATGGTCCGCAAAATAAAGAGGCTTAGATATCTCGGACCTTGGAGAAGATGTCTGAGTCGGATTCATTTCCGAAGATCAAAATATGGAGAATCGCGTGGTACTCCTAGTCGCTCCTCAGTCGAGCTTTCGCCTCTTACTTCGTTTGCAATACTGCTTTCGAAAAAATGCCAGATTCGCCAAGTTGACGATAGTGAACTCAAGGACGGCGTTCATTGCTCTACTTGCTATGGTCCACTACTTGACTATTTCAACAAAGCCAGCGTTGAGGTTTCATTGAAAATTGATGCTGCAGTCACACACTTTGAGCTTTGCACAACAAATACAGCGTTTGATTACACATTGAGCAGAGAAGGAAAATTCTTCATCTATCAAGAATTGACTCAACAGGCAAATATAGAATATTGAAGCAATCAGGTGACTCTGATGGCGTCTTCCCCACTTTATGCTCTCAAATCTGGATCAGAATGCTTAATCTTAAGCCCATTGTTGCATGGAAATCATGGCTAGTTGGCGACAAAACATCAGGATAAGTGACTGAATACGAGCCCGACAATTTCACCTTTTGCCACAACTCATGGTGCTGGTCATATGGCCCCCTAATGGAAGAGAAAGGAGACCTACCATTTTATCTTCACATTCCATGTAGTTGGACACCTTTGAAGTATTATCGCAAACAATCAGATACTATAATCATCAATCTATTTCAATTTTAATCAATTAATGACTTCTCCCTATTCTTCAAATTCTTTTATAATAAAATTTATAAAAATTGAGGTAAGAACTTGAAAAACTTAATTAATAATTGTAACTAAGTTAATGAGTATAATGGAAATAAATAACTCGGTAATAATTATTGTTAAAGATATTCTAATTTCAATATAATATAAAGAAAACTAAAAACATTAAGTTAATTGAAGAAATTTTAATTACCTTAAAATACTCTTAATAGTATTAACAAAAGATAACCATAGTAGTATTATTTATTATTGTGAAAAACTCCAATAACATAAGTTATAAAAAGGTCGTAATTTATAATTAAAACAATTCATTAATTAATTAAAGCTAGTCCTTAAATATTTGACCAGTGAATTATCTTAAATATCTTTTTAAGTTTTTATAGAAAATCATTTGTCTTTAGGGAATTTTAAACTTGCTTAACATATAAATATATACATAATAGAAAAAACCTTTAGGACATCAATATTTTTTATATTTAAATGGTATTAATTATGATTAAATCAACTTAAAATGTTTTTCAAACCCCATAAAGTTAATGATTTTATTACAACGAATAATTTATTAATTGTTTAGAATATTATAATTCAGTTTATTTCTTTCGATTAAAAAACATAATTTCTTATAACTAATTTTATTACTCTTTTAATTGAACAAACCCTTTTATTTGCTAATATCTAGTTTTTATACAACAAAATTTTTTTAAAAATTTATTTATCAGTAAATTCATAATAATTGGCAGTAACAATTCTTAGAAAATAAATCAATTAATTTATTTGAAATTCCACATTCATTCAAATATTTATGTTTTTCTCTTAATTGCAAACTTAAAATATACGATCACAAACCTATATAATATTTTTCTTAAAATTTCTGATTAATCCATTCCACAGAGTTATTAATTTTGTACTTACTATTTCTTTATTAAGTTTGAAAAATGGATTTTCATTTTGCATTTCTGTCATTTTAAAACAAAAATCAAATTTATCTAAAATAAATTCATATAAAAGTATGGAACTTTAAAATAAGTAAAGCATATACTTACCGTGTTTAATGATTGATATTGTCTAAAAAAAATTGCATAGAGTTTAATTTTTATATATTCAAATTTATTTGTTTTAAACTATTTACTCTATATAGACATTTATTAGAGCGTCAGCGAACTTATCTTCCCAATATTGCTATTAATAAATTATATATAATTAACTTTTTATGGAATTTTTATTGTGATTAAGATTAATTTACTGCTTTTAAAATTATACTTTTTTGATTATTGGTGAAGAGCTAATAAATAGTATCTTTTCAAAATATTGGTGTGGTTTTATTACTTATATAAAATTATCGAGACAAGACAGCTGTCATAATCGTAATTTCCCATGAAGCTACCTCAATTAAATATATATTTTCAGCAACTAGTCTTTCGTTCACTTATTTAATTGCCATCATCATCTCTTTTTTTATATTTTTTCTAGTGGTTTTTTTTAGTTTTTTATTCAAAAACAACAATCTTTCTTAGAAGTTCTTCCTCTTTCAACTTGTCTTATTCATCAGTTGAATTTGGTCTAAACATTAGTTATTATGGAATTTTTGACCTTCAGTATTTCAAATAAGTTTCATTAAACTCGAGATAAATGAGGAGCAACAATCCGAGTCCATATTTCTTAGAAATCAACTTGAGCACTTTTCCGGATCGCAAGCTTCGTAACACTCTCTTCAATTTAGTTAAGTATGTAAATCTCTCGAGACTGCTGCTCTTTTCCTCTCTTGGTTGAGTACTTTCCTCTATTATGTAGAGAAGAGGGTTTTGCTCGATCCTTCGACTATCTTAAGAATTTTAATAGAGAACGATTGAGTGCATTCTTCAAATGTTGATGCAAAGGAATCCTGAGATTTGTTTAATATGTACTCTGCATACATTGCTTTCTAAATAAAATGATTTCTAACTACTCTGGTACTTTTTGATCACCAGTATGAATTCTTCACACAATAATATTTAGAGTAATTCAAATATTTAAGTAATTCATCATTGATCGGGAGGGATTTAGAATTTCTATGATTATTTTAATAAACATATTTTTTATTTGACAAGCTAAAGTGTAATAGATAGATTTTGAATTAGCTTGTCATAAATTAAAATTTCATTTAACTATGCTTAATTTCATTTATATACAACTTACAGACTTTTAAAAATCTTAATTAATTATCCAATCTAATTAGTAAAAATAAATATAAAATAATTATTATTGGTTGTTTTAAAAACCTATAATATTTTAAACTTTAACAATCTAATTTGAAATAATTTTTATAAAAAGTGTCGTTTACTTAACAAAAATTTAGATTACTTCGCTATAACATGAGAAACAATCAAAATAATTAATAAATTTATTTGACCATATAAGTTAGATTTTTGATTATTTACTTATTCTTTGATATAGTAAATAATTTATCTAATTCTTTCTATCTTTGCATTTAT
>ARYC01017932.1:0-58427 GCA_000711775.1 Oxytricha trifallax
CTTTAGGGAATTTTAAACTTGCTTAACATATAAATATATACATAATAGAAAAAACCTTTAGGACATCAATATTTTTTATATTTAAATGGTATTAATTATGATTAAATCAACTTAAAATGTTTTTCAAACCCCATAAAGTTAATGATTTTATTACAACGAATAATTTATTAATTGTTTAGAATATTATAATTCAGTTTATTTCTTTCGATTAAAAAACATAATTTCTTATAACTAATTTTATTACTCTTTTAATTGAACAAACCCTTTTATTTGCTAATATCTAGTTTTTATACAACAAAATTTTTTTAAAAATTTATTTATCAGTAAATTCATAATAATTGGCAGTAACAATTCTTAGAAAATAAATCAATTAATTTATTTGAAATTCCACATTCATTCAAATATTTATGTTTTTCTCTTAATTGCAAACTTAAAATATACGATCACAAACCTATATAATATTTTTCTTAAAATTTCTGATTAATCCATTCCACAGAGTTATTAATTTTGTACTTACTATTTCTTTATTAAGTTTGAAAAATGGATTTTCATTTTGCATTTCTGTCATTTTAAAACAAAAATCAAATTTATCTAAAATAAATTCATATAAAAGTATGGAACTTTAAAATAAGTAAAGCATATACTTACCGTGTTTAATGATTGATATTGTCTAAAAAAAATTGCATAGAGTTTAATTTTTATATATTCAAATTTATTTGTTTTAAACTATTTACTCTATATAGACATTTATTAGAGCGTCAGCGAACTTATCTTCCCAATATTGCTATTAATAAATTATATATAATTAACTTTTTATGGAATTTTTATTGTGATTAAGATTAATTTACTGCTTTTAAAATTATACTTTTTTGATTATTGGTGAAGAGCTAATAAATAGTATCTTTTCAAAATATTGGTGTGGTTTTATTACTTATATAAAATTATCGAGACAAGACAGCTGTCATAATCGTAATTTCCCATGAAGCTACCTCAATTAAATATATATTTTCAGCAACTAGTCTTTCGTTCACTTATTTAATTGCCATCATCATCTCTTTTTTTATATTTTTTCTAGTGGTTTTTTTTAGTTTTTTATTCAAAAACAACAATCTTTCTTAGAAGTTCTTCCTCTTTCAACTTGTCTTATTCATCAGTTGAATTTGGTCTAAACATTAGTTATTATGGAATTTTTGACCTTCAGTATTTCAAATAAGTTTCATTAAACTCGAGATAAATGAGGAGCAACAATCCGAGTCCATATTTCTTAGAAATCAACTTGAGCACTTTTCCGGATCGCAAGCTTCGTAACACTCTCTTCAATTTAGTTAAGTATGTAAATCTCTCGAGACTGCTGCTCTTTTCCTCTCTTGGTTGAGTACTTTCCTCTATTATGTAGAGAAGAGGGTTTTGCTCGATCCTTCGACTATCTTAAGAATTTTAATAGAGAACGATTGAGTGCATTCTTCAAATGTTGATGCAAAGGAATCCTGAGATTTGTTTAATATGTACTCTGCATACATTGCTTTCTAAATAAAATGATTTCTAACTACTCTGGTACTTTTTGATCACCAGTATGAATTCTTCACACAATAATATTTAGAGTAATTCAAATATTTAAGTAATTCATCATTGATCGGGAGGGATTTAGAATTTCTATGATTATTTTAATAAACATATTTTTTATTTGACAAGCTAAAGTGTAATAGATAGATTTTGAATTAGCTTGTCATAAATTAAAATTTCATTTAACTATGCTTAATTTCATTTATATACAACTTACAGACTTTTAAAAATCTTAATTAATTATCCAATCTAATTAGTAAAAATAAATATAAAATAATTATTATTGGTTGTTTTAAAAACCTATAATATTTTAAACTTTAACAATCTAATTTGAAATAATTTTTATAAAAAGTGTCGTTTACTTAACAAAAATTTAGATTACTTCGCTATAACATGAGAAACAATCAAAATAATTAATAAATTTATTTGACCATATAAGTTAGATTTTTGATTATTTACTTATTCTTTGATATAGTAAATAATTTATCTAATTCTTTCTATCTTTGCATTTATAAAAAAAGTCTCAGCTATAATAAAATTAATTCATCTCTGCTCGTCTAAATCACATTTTCATTAAGTAACTCTTGACATAGGCGAGCGCGAACCTCATAACTCCACATTGAGTCTCAAGAAATGTCAGTCTTGTAAGTGATAGTCTTACCATTGGAGGTATTTCAAAGCCACCTATGCTTCAAGAAGGCCATGAAGATGTTTGGGCATTCAATGGTGTTTCAGTAATTGCAACTATTTGTTACCTCAAATCTTTTCTTCCCACCCACTGCTGTCTAATAGTTCCTATTAACAAGCAATCTTAATTCAGAGCTTCACATTCACCCAATATCAACGCTTGCAATACTAGAGAAAGCTTCTCTATTCTCTTATCTCTAAGGGCAATGTAGATGTTGTTAGTACCCAATCTTTAATTATTCATTAGTATTGCTTATAATCATAATTTATAGACTAGACTGCATTTTATTATTTTTTTATGCATTTCACTATTTTTTCATTAGTAAATGTAATATATTAAATATTAAAGTTTATAAATATGTACACATATACTATTAATAACTGTATGATCTTTATTTTTATATTTAAGCTATAATAATTGAAAAAAACTCATTTAGTATTTAAAAATCTTATTTTATATTAAAGTATTAATATTAGCTTAATGTAATACAAGGTACTCTTTAAGAATCTGTTTAAATTTATAAAATTCTTTATATTTTGGATTAAAAAGTACATTATAGATATTATTTTTTTAAAAAATAATGTTTTAATTCAAGAATTGCGTGTGCTCTCTTATGGAGAGTAGGAAATTTTATATGAATTTTTTTATAATATATAAACTTGATGAATATCTAAAAGATCATTTATTGCAACATACAAATTTTTAACCATGATTTTTCAAATTTTTTTATATTCAGTTCATCAAATAATGTCCATACTTTTATTTGAATTATACCATCAAAATATTATAGATGATTCATAATAAAATATGTATAATTTTCTTATGGTTTTTATCTTAATCTATACTATTTAATTTGATCAAGGTTTCTAAATAAGTCTAATTTAATTTAAAGCACTGTTGATAGCGCCTAAATATTTATATATGCACCAAAGAAAACTAATTATATAATATTAAATACAATAGTAATCTTAATCAAATTAAACAGAAAAGATTAAGATTTGAAATTAAATAAAAATATTAGAATTTTTATTATGAATAGTTTGCTATATTTTATGATAAAAAATGTAAAGAAATTATTTATGAGCTAATTCAAATCAATTTATAAATCATATTTTATGGTCTGCATGATTAAAATGAAATTCAGTTGATGTTTTACAATTTTTTAAAGATATGCGATAGATCAATTAAGAAGCGAGGATTTGAGTTAAGAACAATTATATAACAAATTAATTTTTTATTGGGTGAAATTAAATATAATTATGCTAAAATCAAATTTACACTCCCTGATTGGATTCTATTATAAGGACAAATAAACGAGCCAATAGTTTTAATTATTAGCCCAAATATTAAAATATACGCCAATAATAATTAATTTTCAATATAATTGTTCTTAACTCGAATCCTCGATTGTTAACTGATCTATGAAGTTTTATAAAATTTTCTGCACCATTGATGAGCAATGCCCAAGAGTATAGGTTCTATAAAATTTATTCAAATTTTATTCTTTTTCGTTTAAGACTTATAAAAAACTCATATGGATTATAAAGAATCCTTCATTTTGTCCATCATCTTTGATATTATTAAATATCATTATGAAGTATTTATTAGTTATTAATTATATATAGCCATAATATAATTAATATAAAAAGGGTATATAAACTTTTTTAATTTTAGCATCAAATAAAAATTAAAATATGTGTTTTTGTTATGTCTAAGAAGAAAGAGTATGATGTTTTTCAACTTTCTCAATGTTTAACAAAAATATTCAGGGTTTGTCTAGAAAAACCTATATACGTTTTTGTATCAAATCCCTTGAGTATTATTTAAGTAAAAATACGTGGGTGGGTTGTATTCAGCAAATTAATCAACAAAAAGAAATATATTCAATTTATAAGAACTTAAATTTATCATTTAAATCATTCATATTTTTTCATCTAATTTAAAAAATCTGTTTGTATCTTCTATTTCACTTTTGAATTTTTAAATGTTCACTTTTACTATCTCCATTATAGTTAAAAATCTTTTGATTTTATGAATTTATTCAAGCCTGCGAAACATTATTCAAGTTTTAATTTTTATTGTACTCTTGGGAATTTACATTGAAGTCTTGTGCTTGTTGTAATATTTTCTATATTATAACAATTTTTCCTCTAATATCTAAAATAGTTCATCAAGCAATATTGTAGAAATACATTTGAATTTGGAAAATTAATCATAATTAAATTAAATATAAATCAAAATCGTGGCAGTTAAAGTTGGCCAATTTGAACGATCTAGGGCTCATTCGATAGAGAATTCAAAATTAGCTGGACTTTACTATTGGCGGTACTATTTTATCGCATCCCCAGAGCAAAATAACTCGACTTTAATTAAACTCATCTAAATTCATTAAATTATACCCTCACATTAAAGTGAAGTTATCTCGCTCTGGGGATGCGATAAAATAGTACCGCCAATAGTAAAGTCCAGCTAATTTTGAATTCTCTATCGAATGAGCTCTTGATCGTTCAAATTGGCCAACTTTAAATGCCACGATTTTGATTTATATTTAATTTAATTATAATTAATTTTCCAAATTCAAATGTATTTCTACAATAATAAGAATAGATACTTAGAAAAATTAACTGTTAATAAGGATATACACAAGAGTCTATATTTTAAAGAACTGTATATGAGACATAGGCCCAGATGGATGAATTTTTAAAATGAAACCTGATAACAAGAGTTAGAATCATTATTTGATTATGTTTTTATTTCACAAATATTGATATAAATCCTTTTCTTTCTCTTTTTTGATTAATTTGCTTAATAGAACCCACAATTTTTTTCTAAATTATACTCAAAGAGTTTTATCTATAAATTATGAAATCAATTTATGATCGATGATTCATTAACTTAACTATAATATATATTTATATCCATTCACTCACTTTCTCTTCTTTAGCATTCTAATAAGCAAACTAATTATCTACTCTCTTCGCTAAACTTTTAAATAAAAGTCAACTGTTTAGATAGGTAGGTCATGCATTAAGTGGTATAGAAGCAGTTTTTTGTAATGGCATTTTGGTATCCCCCAGAGGACTCAATTATAATAAACTATGGAATGTAAGACACGTTGAACAAAGATTATTTCTAATTTGTTTATAACTCTTCATTGTTTCTTTTGTCTTTTTAAACATAAAAATTATCAACGAATAGTATAATCCTCTTATTAAGGATACTTATATCTCAGTTGCTCTAAGAACTTGATATACTACTCTGTCTTAAATAGAGCGAGGATGAATGACATAAGTTTCATAACCAACATCCTCGCTTATTCCTTCTAGAATTGCCATTATTTATACCTTGATTTTCAAGTCAAATACTTCTATATTACTATGTCTCTTATACCCTAATTTCAAGATGTATTTGTTGAAGGTAAACACAGCATAGTTAGCATGAGTAAACTTAATATTATTCTATTAGGCTCTTTGTATTAATTATAAATATAATTTTAGCTGTTGTTGAAAAATGGCAGAGTGAAATCAATCACTCTCTTGATACGATTCACACCTTTGTAAGAGATACCATTTTGTTTATAAATGTTTGCAACAGATCATGCAAAGATCTTCAACTCAGAGAACTGGTGGTGAAACATAGCAGCACGTTGGTCCAAAGAGAAGTGAGCCCAATACTTCAAAGTTTTTTCATTGGTATGATAATAAATATGCTTCTATAGAAACTTTGTATTCCTCTTATGCTAAGAATTCAGCTATAATTGCTTTAATTACGCAGCTTTCAAGCAGTATGAGCGAACAGTTGATGGACTTCGCTTTAAGAGAAGTTAAATAGATATATAGTTTGGTACTGGTTTGACTTATTCACTATATATATCATTTCCATAACGCAGTTTAAACACTAAATCTATTTATTCTCTCATCATAAATAAACACCAACACTTGCTTCATATATTTGTCTCGAATTTTATTAATCGTGACCTCTTTCAACTTCCTACAAATAAAACACTTACTTTTTCATTATATTTTTGAACAACGCAAAAATAAAATGATAATATGAGTATTTTTCTTGACTTAAATTTAATTATAAAAGTTTATTTGTATCTTTTATTAGTATATTCGCTAGCTAGATTTGTAAAGAGGTTAATTAAATTTATTCACTCTATAGATTATATTCACCTTGATTCTTAATAAAAATTTATTGGCACATATTATTTTATTGATTTTACAATCTATTAAGTAAAATCCAAGATTCAGGAAATTATCAAATAAATAAAAATAAATATTTTAAAAGTACACATTTTTGCTTTCTCATTTTATATATCTTAAAACAAACTTATAATTGTAATTTCAAATTAATAATACAGAAATTATAGAATTTTAAACTTAAAGATTCATCTTTAAAAATTTAGACATGCAATAACTACTATAAGCATTAAAAATTAAAAATTAAAAAAGTTTTTGTCTATATATATATTATTATAATTAATTATATTATACTATGAAAACTTTTAACTTAAAAATATTAAATATTAATATGAAATTTTATATAAATTTTTTTATTGTAGAAGTATATTTGAATTCGAAAAATTAATTTTAATATAAATCAAAGTAGCGGCAGTTTAAGTTTTTAAACGATCTTGGGCTCATTAATTCAAATTCACGCATTTACCTCTCATTTACATAGACTAAACTATTGCATTGTTATTTTATCTCATTCCTAGAGCAAGATAATTAAAGTTTTTGATAGTTGCATCTAAATTTCATAAATAATACTCTTTAAAAGTATAATTTACTCGCTCGGTATCTTAAAAAATAATATGGGCAATAATAAAGTAAAGGTAAATGTAAGTTCTCTATCGAATGAGTCCTAGATCGTTTAAATTAATTAACTTTTAATGCCATTATTTTTATATTTATTTAATCTATTATAATTAATTTTCCAAACTAAAATATATTTCTACATTATTGTAATTAAAATTTAATTCTAGTAGAAAGAGCAATTAATAATAAAGTAAAACTACAATAATAAATAACATTGCCTCCACAAATTTATTGAATAAATAATTCCAATTTTAACTTAAATTAACCAAATTTTATTCTATTATCTTAGTTAAACAATTAAATAAAAATAAATTAGAATATTTAACAACAAAAAAATATGAATTAGTTAGATTATATAATTTAGCTTTTGCAAATATTAAATTTACAAATTAATTTTAAAAACCTTTTTCAATTTATTTAATATATTTAATCTTCTTCTTTTGCTACATCAATAAAATGTGTGAATTCTGTCATTATTCATCTAGAAACCTGCTATACAAATATTCTGCCATTAAAATGATTTTAAAAGGAAATATTAAATCTCTACCCAATTATTAATTATCATTTGAAAAATAGTTTTTTTTCAGATAAAGCACCTCTTTTAACCTAGATGATCTCTCCATATTGTAAATTTTTGACAGTAATGAAAAGACAAATATTTAAATAAAGGCAAAAGAATGCTGCCATATTAAACATTCATAAAATTTCTTGAAGAAAAGTAATTTAGATTTTAAAAAATATCAATAATAATAATAATAGAAAAGTATTTGTATTTATAGAAAATGTAGAAAAAATCGAACAACTTTACTATTAATGCTTTATGTTTCATAGATGTTATCATTGTTTTAATAAAGTTTGACTTTTCCTTTTTTCTGCTCCTCGTGAAATTCCTTATCAAAACAGTTCCCTCTTACTAGGTTGGGCTTTTGTAAGAAATTAAATTAGATATTTTTTAAGCAACTTATACTTTGATAGAATGCCACTCCATCATTTGATTGGTCAATTTTTACTTTTCATTTTATTATTTAATTATTAAATTAGATTTACTTTATTCAAAAAATTCCATAATTACTTGCATTTCTTCTTTTATTTACTATTTATTCTTGGCAAGTCTCTTTGTGCAACTAATATTTATATTCATCTCGTCTAATAATTTAATCAATGGATATAAGTCAATGAATTAAGCTATAAATAAATAATGGGAGACTTCTTCATTCACAATCTCAAATAAAAATATCTTTCTTAGCATTAAGTTAGTCTCGTCTTGTCTGTATTTGTGAGGAACATGAGACAATAATATCAATCTTTTAATTGTTACATAGGAGTAGTATGTTTAAAATCATTAATAATTTTTTCCTTAGGCCATTATCTAGAAATGTTCAATAATATGTCGAGTTACTCACTTTATATATTTGCTATTAAGGTACATTATTTTGTCGAGAACTTAATAATAGAATGTGTTCTAACATCATGAATCCTAAGCAAAATTTCAAGCGAGTCTACTATTTCATTTTTTATCCAAATTTTAGATAATTATCATACCATTTGTTAATTTTCTGTGATTCCAGTAAGATGACTCTTAAATCCGACATCTTTGAACAATTAATCTCTAAAAAATCTGCATTAAATGTAAATCACTTCTTTCTCTATCTTTTTTATCAACTTACTGCTAGTAGGATTTTATCGAGGAATATAATTGTTTATATTAGTTATTATTTTCGATAAGTAAAAAAAATTGATAATAATTGATGTCACATTGTATATTTTTCAGATCAACCAGCAGCTTTTTTATGCTTCAATCACGCATTCATGAAATTAATTGAAACTAGAATATTGTTTTAAACTTAAATAATTTTTGAGAAGGCAATTTCCTTTCGTTCAATATTATTAATAATATATAGTTGTTATTTGGCTAGAAACAACATATCCAATAATGTTAAATATCTAAGCAAATTGTTTAAGTTATATTATAAAAACACAGAGCTTGTTTAGTAACTTCATCTAGAATTGAAACACAAATTCTCTTTAGATGTTGTTAATTCTACATATTTGTTTAAAATTTTAGAATCTATATTTACAAGGAGAGTAATATATCCTCAATGTATAGCAAGAGTTAGTATTTATTTTAGATATTCATTTAATTGATTATATGAAAAATAATACAATATAAGATGTATCAACCATTGTTTATATGTTGCTCGTTAAATAGTCTAGTTTATAATAGTGTAGAACTATAAGACTAACAAGCCGGTCATTCATATCTTTAGATTTTAGTTTAATTAATTTAAGTTAAATTTGCATTAGCGATTCCTTAAATACGTAGTATTAATAAATTTAATTTATAAATGCAGCTATAATTTATTTATACAATTTCAACAATTCAATTATAATTTTAAAATTTATAACAGTTATATTTAATGATATTGATGAAAAGTATTAAAAGCAAAACTTATTATGGAACATTTTTTTGCCAGATTTAATAAAAAAAATTTCAATATAACTTTTTCATCTCAGTCAAGGTTAATTAGTAAGTGAGAATTCTCAAAATTATAAAGAATAATTTTGTTAAAAACAGATTTACATTTGTGGTAGAAATATTATAAACTATTATTAATTTTATTTTAAATTTTGAGTTGAATGATCCACACAATAATAATTTATGGATGCTGTTAATAAATCTTTATCTTTTAATATATTTAAGGATATTGTTAATCACGTTTGAAAATAAACACTAAAACTTTAAATTGAAATTGAACATTATAACAAACTAATATTTTTATTTGGTCAAAATTTTAGTTGATAAATAATCTTAGATTTTCTCATTAAATTATATTAATTTTTCGCAATTATTATCCAAAAGCTTTTAGATTTATCTTAACGTTTATATTAAAAAAGTATATTATTTAAAGTAAAGAGCATCCATTTAAATTTGATTTAAAATGGATGAATTAAAAATCCTTAATTAAAATGGTCAATTTTTTAATATTTATTTTACATACTTTGCTTCAAAGATTGCATATTTATTTTGATATTACTATTACTTTATTTCTAATTAATAAATAAATTATTACTATAAACTAAAATAATAATATTATGCAATAAATATTAAGATAAAATTATTATTTTATTGGAATTTTTCCTTCCTTATATTTTTAAAAATAATATTAAAAAATTTCAGTTATCAGGATTTATGTAATTTGAAAATAAATTTTATCAAAATAATTTTGAACATATTAAAGCTAGTAATACCTATTAATGCCGCTATTCATATTTTATTTATTAATGATTTTGATTTCACATTTATAAATATTAGTTTTATCGCTAGAATGAGTAAATTATTATTTATCCCAAATTATATATACTTTGGTATTGCCATTTTTAAATTGACAATATTGTTTTATGAAGTGATTATTTTATCATCAATCGCTACCAGGGAATGTAAAATGATAAGAAAGTAGATGTAGTTAGAATTCAAAAGACTTAACATTTTGGATCTTGATGTTCATTCTAACAAGTTAGTAATGCTGAAACCACTAACTAGCAACATTCACTGCAACAAATTATTCTTTAACCATCTTTAAATGAACAAATGTTGGCAACTTAGTTATCATGTAGATTTTATTAAATGCCTGGACAGCTAAAAATAGTAATTATTTAAAACTTCCTCATAATAATTATCAAAGATGATGTATTGATTTGAGATCGAAAAATAATTAAAAACATTAGAAAGAATTGTATGATTCATTATTAATCAATGAATAAATTAATAATTAAGACGATTCGTAATTGAATAGATATAGTTGTATTTGGAAATTCTATCCAATTTTTTTAAATAAAAATATAAGAATAGATTAATCATAACACAATTAAAATGTTTAGTTAGCATATAAATCATGCATGCATTATAAGAATTAATAGAAAGTTGATCAATTAAAAATAATTATAAACAAATTGAAATGATTAATGACAACATAATGTTAATATTGAGTGCAGTTAAATAATCATCAAAATAATTAATATGTTTGCTACATAATACTAGATTTTTAAAGATGCAGGAAATAAGTTGTTAATAATTAGTCTCAGATAGAAGTCTTCCAAATATATTTTAAATATGAAATAATTATATAATTCATAGTTTAAACAGTTTATTATATTAAAAAAGTATACTTAAAAAACAGAAGCCTGTAGAAATATAGACTCTTAATTAATGTTAATTACAAAAATTATATATTTAATTATATTTTTAGTGATCTTACCTGGTAAGATAATAGATGTCACTTGGCAACACAAAATGGAGAGAGGATTAGAAACTATAAAGATATTGAAGATAATTATAATTAAAAAGATGAGGTAGATGAACAGTTTGTATATCTGTCAATTTTTTATTAGTATAAAAAGTTTTCTAAATCACTTTAATTTAATTTTTTACAATCATTAATTATTTTCTATTCTTTCATAACTCATTAAATTAAATAAATAAAAAAGTCCTAATTGTTTGACAATTCTGCAAATTAATTAATTACAACAACAACAAAAAGAATATTTCTTACAGGTTTCATGATAAAATTTTTTGCTTACAATAATATTTGTAAATCTTAAAACCTTTAAAAAAGATATATATAAACAGTAAAATTTAGAATTTGATCAAAATGATCGTTTTTTTGGATTGAATTTAATATTAAAATATTCTAAACAGAAAAAGCAATATTAATTAGGTAAATGCCTGTTTAATTTATTGAGATTTTTAAATATGAATACATTATTTAACTATTAGCCAATTTTAGTCAACAATTGTCTATATTTTAATTCAGTTATATTATTTTTATAACTTTACTTATTCCTCATCTCTAATTAAAATACAACTCATGATTAATCAAATATTAGCAAGAATTATTTTTCGAGAGCAAAAATATTATGTCTATATTCAAAGTAAATGATGAAAATTAATAAAAATACTAATTTGATAAGTAAAGGAAATAATATAAAATATTTATTAGCCTAAACTATTATTAAAACAGTTGCTTATATAAAATATAAATAGTTTGGTAGTTTACAATATTAATGCGAAGTCTAAATTATTATATATGAATTAATGTTAAATATTATTTGATAGCTTTCAAAAAACATTTAGAATATTTAAATCTTATTATTTATAAGAGTTTACAAAATTTATTGTTAAAAGATTAATAATATATATTTTTTTAAAAAAGTTCTTACAGTTAAACATTATATAATTTAATAAAAATAGAATTTAAAAAAAAGGATTAAAGTAAAATTATGGCTTGCCAAAAAATTACTTAAATACTTTCTAAGATAGTAATTGATAATTAGAAATTTAGAAACATAACCATTAAATTCATTATTTGTAGGTAACTTCAAAAATAAATCTTATTATAATAAATTTAAACAATTAAAAAATAATTAAACGAGATTTTAAGTTTGTATATTTTTATATTAGAGAGATATGTTGAAATAAAAATGAAACAAATTAAATAAATTGTGAAAATTAAAAATAATTTTAAAATATAAAACAAAGAATTATTGATTTAGTAATTAAAATTATAAAACTAAAACTTTATATATGATAATTAACGAGTTAAACTCAAATGAAATTATTTAACAATTCACTGTTTAATACTAAAATTAAACCATCAATTTTAGTCGTGACGTAGACGTATCTGAAGTGAGCTGACGTGTCAAGTCGTGAACTAGAAAAACTCCAAAAAATCTCCTCGCCCCTAATTCCACTTCTTCTGTACTGAGATGCATACGAGACAAGAGCCTAGCTCTTAAGTAGGAGTATCCCCCGCAGAGCTCGCAGAGATCTGCTTCCTGTAAACAATTAAAGGGGAGTCTGGAGAAAACTCTTACCAGGTTCCACCGCTGCTGAGATAGTAGTCTCTGTCCTTTCGCTGTGGTAGCCTCATTAACCCGACTTGGTGTGGGAGGAAAATCATTATCGTTGGCTTCTATGGTTCTCATCGTCTCACTTTTGAAGGTTGAGCACCACCTTCATCCTGCTCCCTATTACCTAGGAAGCTGAACTCACGCCAGGTAGCTCATCTAATGCAGGGAAATCCTTAGCGTGCAGTCAACTCAAGGAGTTTAGGAACTGACAGATTGAACCCCGCCGACTGGCCCCTAATGCATTGAACCCATCAACCCCCTGCCTACCCTCAGCAGGCCTTAGATTAGTAGAAAGCTCTATCAGAAAGTTTCCAGCCTCGGGCCCCTTTGGGTCACCCTATCCTTATAACTTTCTAATTAAATAATAACTTTATATATTTAAACTTTAATGACTTAATGAATTAGCATTTTTATGCAGTATTTACGAGAACAACTTTCCCTTCTTTAACAAATAAATAAACAAATTTACTATATTATTTTGAATAATTATTAAAAAAACTTACCTACTTGAGTATTAGTAAATTATTTTTTACTAGTTATTCTTATTCATAATTTATAAGTGTTAATATGTATTAAGTGTGTTAAACTAAGGCTTAATAATCTCAAAATCAATTCATGTTCGTAACACAATATATTTCCTTCAGTTTTTTAGTTATTGCTTGGGAAGAAACATTAAAATATTCAAAATACAATTAAATACAAAATAATAATAATTAATTAATTATTCATACTAATTGCATACTACTTATTCAACAAAAATTAAATTAAATTTCACTTTTTATTATTTGAATAAATTTTTATATTCGATTATATTTTGAGTGTGTTATTATTTTTACTTAATTATTTTTCCATATTGTGTTTATATTTTATCAATATTAACAGAACATGAATCTATTTGTCTTGCTTTAAATTTAATTTAATAGAGTGTATTTAATTATAATTTTTAGTAATTAATATTTTCACTA
Organism: Oxytricha trifallax; assembly: GCA_000711775.1. NCBI lineage: Eukaryota > Ciliophora > Spirotrichea > Sporadotrichida > Oxytrichidae > Oxytricha > Oxytricha trifallax. Next base: position 13,944 of record ARYC01017932.1, read on the forward strand.
TTGTCGGAATACATTCGAAATTGGAAAATTAATTTAAATTTGAAATTAATTATTGGCAGTTAAACGAGTTACTTGACTTTAATTAAACCCATCTAAATTCATTTAATTATACCCTCACATTAAACTAAAGTTATCTCGTTCCCTGGATGCGATAAAATAGTACCGCAAATAATAAAGTCCATCTAATTTATATTCTTTATAGAATAAGCCAAAGATCGTCAAATTTGGGCAACTTGAACTGCCATAATTATAAAAATTTGATATCAATTTTAAATTAATTTTCCATATTTGAATGTATTCCTACAATTTTAAACATCTTAATACGAATAATTTTTTCTTTTATAATTAATCAAATCTATAATATAAATATTTAATTTACTTTGTTGATTTCAAAGTTAAAGCATGTTTCTCGTAAACCAAAACTATTTATTTATGAAAGCCTTTTTATTTTATTTATACCATACTCTTATTTAGTTTTTTCCCCTCAAAAATATAGTAAAATTCATTGAATCTATGAAGTTAATTGTAAATAATTTCAAAGTATAAATGCATGCTAACTATAAATGTATGCTATATAATAGGATTGGCATATAAATCGAATAACTTTAAAATAAAAGTTGAAGTATTTATAAGTTAAGAATTTACAAAAAATTTGAACCTATAATTTTATAATTTAACATATTTATTAAAGTATACATAATGATATAAAAAAATCAATATTCTCAATAATAGAACAAAGGTATTTAATTTCATACATTCATTCTCATCAAATATGTTTTGTATGTATGTATTGCAAAACTAAACAACTCTTGAAATTGAAACAAAACTAAGTGAATAATTATTTTGATATAGAATAAAAATTAATTTGCTGAGTGATTTATTATAATAAATTTGGATTCAGATTTAGATAATAATTTAGTTTCAAAAATATTTAGTGAACCTTTTATTATAACTTCTAGAAGTATTTTCGGAGCTTTATTTCCTGTTCTTAAACACTAACTCAAAAAATGCTGATAATTTCTGCAGTAAGGAGTGAAGAACAGGAAATAAAGCAACTGGAGGTTGCAGGAAAAAAGAGATAGAGATTCTACTGAATTTCAATGAATCTAAATAAATATAAAAATCTCAAATCTATTTAATATTTTATATCAAACTCTTAATTAAATTAGATTTTAATTGTTAAGAAGTAATATAAAAAAAAAAATCGTATTAAAATGCTTAGATTTCAGTTAATAAACTTATAAAACCCCAATGCTGTTATTTACAAGATTTGGGTGACGATAGAAATTAATTTAGATAGATTTAATTATTATAAATATTTGGTAGCTTTAGTAATTTAATAGAGGGTCCTGTAGTAGTAGTAGTAGTAGTAGTAGTAGTAGTAGTAGTAGTAGTAGTAGTAGTAGTAGAGGCTATTCAACTAAAGCTACCAAAATGACGAGATTCGGAATTTAATTATTATAACTTGCTCGAACCCTATAATAATACTTTAGAATCCTTAAAAAAGACACGAATCCAACAGATGAACCCCCTACTACTAGATATTCACAACTCACCATGCGAGCAAGACGACCCTGAACTGCCGGAGGACCCAACTGAGGATCTTCTGCTTGACAATCTTGAGTTCGACGATCCCCTGCTCACCAAGACATCTTTCCAACAGCGCCTTTGCAATCTCTTGAGCAACATATAGATATCTAATAGAAGCCGGGGAGCACTCTGACGAGTGGTTAGCAGTATTCTTGGCTCGCGCTCCACGCTCTCTTATTCGACATTAGTGGACGAGACCTTGGATAGGGTTTGTAGTATTGAGAAGGAAGATGGAGGCCGCCATATTGGATGTTCTCATGATGATTCGACACACCACTAAACCATGGGTGACTTCTTGGATCCCACCACGGATGTCTCTGCACCTCTATCAAGGTAAGATTCGAGCCTTAGTTGTTCACACCATATGTAGGGAAGGAGCACAACGTAACCTATTACCCAAGATAAGCGATCAGAGGGCAAGTCTCAGCAATTATCTCAAGAACGCCTGCTGTCCAGATACCGTTGGCTCAGAGCCACCAAGCCAGTTGGCATCCTGAATACTCATGAGTAGCCAAAGGCACTAAACTCTTATGCCAAAGCACGAAGCTCTAGTGCATTGCGCCTAGCGAAAACTATACTACTCTAGTGCTAAAGTGTATCAGAATAAACTCTTCTAAATCAGGATTCTTGGCACCCTAGTCTATGACAGTCAAACTGGCCTGTTTGGGGGCAGCACTCTACATGCGTTGGCTTAAGGTCGCATACATTAGGGCACTCACTGCATGGAGCCGACTTATGAGGACTCTGAGGGTCGAGTGATTTTGAATATTCCAACTACCTGGCGTCATCAGCAAAAGTATTCCTTGGATAATCTTAGTATGGTAAACAGCTGCCTGTCCAGTTATTTGTAACTCGCTAGCTCGGGCTGTGCTCTCTCGATCGAGGTACGATACGACTAATGCTGATTGCTGAAATCATTCGAATTCGCCTGCAACAAGCTCACTGTCAAATTCAACGATTTGAAAAATCCCAATGTGAAGTTCTCCTGAGCTAGACATTCTGAGTGCCTCCCACCAACTAAGACCCAATCAAGAATAATGAGACTGAAGACAACATCATGAACCGAGCTGCTGAAAGAGAAAAGAGACCCCTGTCAATAAGCAAGGAAAGGCAGAGAAGAGATAGCGTCATGAAGAGATTTAAGAAGGACCTGGCCATGCTGATGCAGAGCGCCCCCACCTTTCCCCTCAGTTCCTGCAGAGATTCAAGCCCGCCCTCACCAAGGACACCGTGGATTCGTTGATGAAGGAAGCATTGAAATTCAGACCAAAGGATGGAGAATGCGAAGAGATCAAGGACCTGGACCGGGAGAGGCAGGAGCAGCTCAAGACCTTGAGAGAGAAGATCTAGAAATTGTGAAGTGAATTATTGAGTATTAAGTTAAGAGTAATTGTTATTGATTTAATTTTCATCATCTACAAAAAATTGTAAATTACAGCGTTGGGGTTTTATCGACCTAGTGTTTCTAGATTATATAAAAATAGCTTGAATCAGTAATTTTTTAGTATTATACAATTATAAATAATCATATAATTTCTTTAATAAGCTGTCATTTAAATTCAAATTAATTAATAATAATAACAATAGTAATAGTAAATCTAAAAAATGTTTCATCTTCCTCATCATCCTCATATTCATCGTTTTCATCAAGAATATTGACCTTCTGTGCCTCTCTCTCTTCTTGAACTCCCTCTTCGTTGGCGCCTTCAGTCTTACCAAGTGCAACCACTGTAAAAATAAAATGTCAGATATGTTTTTGTAACTTACATTAATATTGAATGACACTGCACCTTATAATCAGACATTTCTCCCCATTTTTGATTATTATTTATAAATTTGTATTATAATTTAAACTTATTTCAAAAATTTCATGAAGAATTATCATTTTAAACAATTACAAACTTCATAAAATTGAAATTATCGAAATCATAAACTATGATACAAGATAAGCAAATAATATATAATAATAATAAATTTTGTATTAAAGGAGTCCAAAAAAATAATATCTAAGAGAAATTTATAAAGAAATATCAAAATAATTATTAATAATTATAATTAGTCTATATTAAATTTTGTTATAATATGATTTTGTTTTATATAATAAAAAAATAAGCAAATGTTGAATGTTTAAAATTTAATAAGACAATTATTAATTTTGAAGATATTTGAATACATCAAGAGTGCTAAATTATATAATAAGTAAAAAAACAAAATATGTGCAAAAAAAAATCAATTAAAATGTTAACAAAAATCTTTATAATGAGGAAAAAACTCTTGAAAGAATTCATCTTTCTAAATTTTATAACATCAATAAAAATTTCTGAATCTTTATTGAAATTGTATTTTAAATTATTTAAAAATGAATTATAGATTAAAACTAATATAATATTCTAAAATATTCAATTAAATGGTCCAAAGAATCGTGATTATAAAACCTTTATTTCTTAAGCATACGTATGATTAAAAACTTATTAATCTTATAAATTTAATTATTATTATTTTTTTTTTATTATTTGACTCAAAGTAGTAAATATATCTCAAATTTTAGCCCATTAATACTTAATTAATACAAAAAAAGAAATTAAACTCATTTATAGCCAAAATAAAGTTTCACATTTTAGTCTTTAAACAGATAAGTCATTCTAAATTAGTATATAAAAAAATAGAATCCATTCTTTAAAACTAAAAAACTTAATGAATAAATTACTTATTACTAAAACTAATTAAGTTAAATATATTTAGATGAAAAGCAATAATTTTTATAATAAAAATTGTTTTATAATACCAATCAAAATATATAAAAGAGAAGTGAGGAAAGGAGTAAAACTATAATAAAGATTATTATATCGATATTATAAAATTAATATTTATCAAATCTATTAAAAAAAGTTATTAAATTCGTTTTAAGACTGTTTAATATTTTTATTTTGTATGATTTTCAAATAAAAAACTCTTGCACTCTAAAATATCAGTATATATAGTTAGGGGTTTACTTTTAAAATTTATAGTTTTAAATCTTATTTATTTTTAAGCAGGTGCAATTATTGACAGAGGTAGGAGCAAATACTAGGAACTTCAAACTTCGTTTTTACTCTATAAAAAATTGTGATTCAATATAACTATTCAAATACTAGATAAAAGCAATAGGAGGATCATATTAGTGAATTAGAATTTATAGTGATTAAAGTTTGAATGCATACTTATGGTGACCAAACATTAATAAAAACTGCTAATATCATATTTAAAAAAATACTGAGGAAATATGCAGACACAAGTTTAGAGATGATGTGGGAGAATATTAATGAATTATCTATTTAAATGGCAAAATATTGCAAAGATAAATTTATAAAATTTATAATTATTATATTTAAAATTTTTTATTATAATTGACAAACACAAGGATTGATAAAATTCTAAGAAGATAAGTTAAATTGGGTAATGGCCCCTGGGGCGGGGCAAGATAAAATATTTTTTTAAAAATTTTAAAACTATTTAAATTTCATAAAACCTTCTTATCACTTGATATAACTCAATATATGGTTTACTAACGCAATTATTAATAGATGATGGACTCTTATATTCTTATATCACTTTACATACATTATGTAACCATTATATAATATAGAATAATTCAAGAAAATATATATTCTTTCAACTATTATAATTTGTCATGATACATATAATTTTCCAGATTTTCTGCCTCATCAGCCAAGACTATTATATGATTTATTTTTAACTTAGCTTAGATAATAAAGAACAATAATTTTGCTTTTTAATTATATAAATGTGGCTTGGCTGATGAGGCAGAAAATCTGGAAAATTATATGTATCATGACAAATTATAATAGTTGAAAGAATATATATTTGCTTGAATTATTCTATTTTATATAATGGTTACAACTTGTAAGTATAGTGATATAAGAATATAAGAGTCTATTATCTATTAATAATTGCTCTAGTAAACCATATATTGAGTTATATCAAGTGATTAGAAGGTTTAATGAAATTTAAATAGTTTTAAAATTTTAAGAAAAATATTTTATCTTGCCCCGCTCTAGGGGCCATTACCCGATATATTTATAATATTCAAAGAATTATTTTGTAGGTTATAACATTTGAAATTAGTTTTTAATTTATTTTGGTAAAAGGAGATGTTCTTAAACATCTTGATTTACATTATACTGGAATGAATTAAGATTAGATGAATAGAGAATGAAAGTAATTAATAATATCAATTAGAGCAGTTTATATTTGTATTTTCTTGGCTAATAACTTGTTTTGCATAGATTGTTCACTTTATACTTTTAACTTTCTTACATATGTCTTGTCAATTAATGAAATAGGTTTTTTCCTTATCAATAGTTTTACATTAATCAATATAGTTTTTTTTTTATAATCATTTCTATTTTCAAAAATAAATCAAAATATAATTCTTTATTCTTAGCTTCATTCTTTTTTTAAATTGAGAGATTTAAATCTATCTTGTAATAAAAGATCATATTTTAATAAAATAAGGTACTGCTTAAAAATTAGAATTCTAAATATTTTTAAATTATTAAAAATAAATTGTTAGTAAAATATGATTCTAACAATATCATTAAATAAAATATGCAAATTTATTTATAATCTATAATACCTTTTATTAATTATAGAAAACTAAATTTAAAATTATATACTTAAAATATACTTAGGTTACGATCTGGTAAGTTTGGAGCATAGACCTGACCATTTCCGGTATTCTAGAGCTCGAAACTGCGAAGGCATCCGGTTTTACTAGATAAGTTTCGGATCTGAGAACCTACTCAGAATACGTCAGGTAAAGTTAAGGGGGACCTCGCCAATAAAAACTTCGACCTTTGATCATATAAGTCGTTTTAAAACTAAATAAAACACCTATTCTTTTAACCTGGGGTTGATTGCATTAAGGATAGGGTAGGAGTTTTGAGACAGACCGCTTGGATTCTCATATTCGACTCTATTTGCTGAGGAAAAGTAAGGATCAATTTTACTTTTGAGATCTTCAGCAAAGTATCTCTCGGGGTTTTCCACCCTAAGCTAAGCCAAACAATAAGTTTTTACTGGGATGGGGTTTTACCCGAAACATAAGAACTCACTAAGAAAGTCATTAATGGCAGAATAGAAGAATTCAGTCAGTAGCGCACAAACTGCAAGAACACACAGATAGTCCAGGCTGTTCCCCCTGCCTACTCAATTGTGGTAGAATGTTAGCATAAGCCAGATGCTGGAACTGTACTCCTCAACAGGGGAGGGTTGACTGATGGCGTCTAAAGTCAAAAAGGATGAAGTAAAATCTAATAACTATCTGTCTGGCTTAAGTGCCAGAATTAATTTCCATAAAGCTTTAAATAATTACAATAACATATAATTTAGACATAATTTCAGAAGAAAAAATTCATTTATAAAAATATTATAGCTTTAAAAGCTTAACTTTAAAGAAAAAAGTAATAAATTATTAATTTTATATTTCATAAGAATTATATTTGTGTTTTATTATGTTTTACAATGCATTTAATAGTAAGCATATTTTATTTAGTTTAATTACAGAAAATATTAATCCTAAGGGTAAAAACTATTTTAAAAATACTTAGGTTGTAATTAAAATGAAATAAATTAAATCATTTTTGATAAATAAAAAGAAAGAGAGATGATTACAATAAAATGATCAATACTAGCATGAATACTTTTAAAACAAATGGAAGAAGAACAACTCAAACTGCTTTGCCATTCTTGTATTCACCACAATACATTTCACCATCAGTAAATATTATCGCGCCTTTTCTGGTTTTTTTTTCCTTTACGAAGGCTTAACTTAAGTCAATCACTACTCTTACCATGTAGAACCATTTAAAACTGAAAATTTTAGATATGTTTTTTTGTAACTTACATTTTTAGTAATGTAACTGCTCCAATAGCGTCCCATTAAAAGTATTCATATTAGTATTGATCATTTTTTTTATATTCATCTATTTTTCTTTTTATTTATCATAAATGTAATATTTAAGCTTGCTTACAACCTTCTTCATTATATTGTAAGTTCAGTATTTTAAGATTAAAATATCAAATCTGTTTATATTTTAATATTATTTTCTCTATATTTCAATTCATTATTGATATTAGGGTGTTATTTCGTGTTTGTTCTATTATGAATTTCATCGATATTTTTTTAAAAATTCTGCTTTCAATAGTTTAACAATGTGAAAAATCTTTTATTCATTCAAGCATATTCTTCAAACTCTATTGAAATCAGATATAGTATTTCCTTATATATTCAAAGATATTCTACTGTTTTATAAAGAGAAACTGTGAATATAATGAATCTATTTAAGAGAATTTTTCAAATTGTTCCAAGCATATTTAAAAGCAAATAAAGAAAATTTTAAATAAAGCATTAAATTTGATCTATAGTATACTTAGTTTAACATACTGACTGTTAAATATTTCATGAAGGGATAATCCCATATAAATAATCTTTTTAAAGAGTACTTTGATTAACAAGACCAGAAAAGATACTATTTTAGATTTTGATAAATAGCTTATAAACCACCATATAACTTATATTTTTATGCTTTTAAATAATTACTAATATCTTTAATGAAAAATTAAACTATTGAACGATGGAAATATCATATAATAATAGTAAGTTAATTTTTGCAGTATTTTAAAACATAATAATGAATATTTTATTTATATCAAATCACTAAATTAAAAATCAGGTATAATTCATGCAGGTGCTTATTTTAATAAAAATAATAATATTCTTGCTTCATCACCAATATTCAAATTGTTGGCGATGAAGCATAAAAAAGTATAATTAAGTTTATTATAAAATTTGTTAATACTCTTACACATCTTTAATTAATTTCAAATGACTTATTTAATAAAAAGTATAAATTTTGCAATTAGAGATTATTACTGGAAAAATAACAAATTTTTTAATTCAAAATAAATAGGTTTTTGATTTATAATTTCTCTAGGATTATTGATAAACTTATTTAGAATTAACAATTAACAAATTAATATAGAAACATGTTTTAATTTAGATAATTTGTAGGTAAGAAATTATTCTTTTTCTAAATTTTTGAAGAAAATGATTTTAAAATAAATATTTTATCGTTCAATAAAGCGTTAGTAAAATTTTATAGAATATATTTGTATCTTTTATCAAATGCAATATAAGTATATACTTTTTGATAAGAATATACTCTTATTAAACTCAAGAGATCAAATAAAATTAATATTATTTTTAACCGAAATTTCAAATTTCTAAATCATAATAATAATTGGATATGTTAAGCTTATTATGTTTCATGCATATAATAATTTAGTTAATCATTTTTTTCATTCTAAAGATTTATATATTAATTTATAGGGCTTTTTATATAATTTTTTTTTGAATAATAAAATATAAAACTCTACGAATTTTAACTTTTTTTGAAGGAGGTAATGTAAAGATTCATGATCATGGGTGAAATTTTAATAAACTTATACTTATTTTAAGAAATAACTAGGATAAATTTTTCATTTATAACTACTTTTAATGAAGGGTTGAATGAGATCCAATAGAAATAAAAAATATTACAACAAAAATGAGCAGAAATTAGATTTCTTGTTTATAGATTTAATTTATTATTCTCAGAAAGTTAATTAAATTAATCAAGAAACAATTGATTATTTGTCTTAAAAATTAAAAAGAGTAACATAATAATTTATAAGAGGTTAAAGGTAGATTCGTGGGAAAAATATTCTATTCAATGAATGCAAAATAAAAAATATAAAAAAATTATTATTTAAAAAAAATTAAAGACAATTGAAATGTTGAGAATTTCTTAATTAAAAAATAGACATTAATTTACCTTTCTTAAGATATAAACATAAGATATAATTTTACACTTTCACTACAATATTCTTTGTTCATTCTATTAAAATATCAAATAAAATAAAATAATCAGTAATTTTAGAATATCTTTGAAATTGAAAGTGTTTTTCAATAATTTATTCAATTCATTTATTTCTGTTGCGAGTATAAGTATAATTATATCTTATTAATAAATACACATTTTTATTTTATAAAGTAGGTGTCTCAATATATTTCGAGAAATCTTCATTTAAATAAAATGCAGAGACTTTAATACGCAAATAATTTTAATAAATATAAACTTATAGATTTATAATAATAATTTTACAAACAAATTTCATGAATTAATTTAGATCTTCTTAATGAAGCACAATTCTGAAATTTCATTTAATAAATGAGTTTAATAAAAAACTTGGGTTAAGTAAGCATTTTAAAACAAAGTAATTTTATTTTAATAATTCATAGCACTTTTTACTTCTTGAAAGGAACTAGTTAACTTAACAATTAACATTATTTCTATAAATATTAGCTGATATTATTATTATAATAATAATATTGTTTTTAGCACTGCCAAATACTGAAAATTATTAAAAATATTCTTTTGGGAGGTTAATTATATAGTTCAAGACAAAAAATGTAAAATTTATTATTATTTAAAATTATTTTTTCAGAGCTTATCAGCAATATGTAGTTTAGGTAAATGCAACATCAAATGAAATTATTGAACACAATGTGTTATAAGAAATTATACCTCATTTATATAATTAATTAATAAAAATTAAATATCGCTTTTATTTAGAAATTGATTTAAATATTGAAGTAATACATTCGAAATTGGGGGGAAGTTATAATTAAATAAATTGAAATTAAATCGAATTAGTGGCAATTAAAGTTGGCCAACTAAAATGATCTTAAGCCCTTTTTTGAAAGAGAATTCAAAATAGCTGAACTTTACTATTGGGGTACTTTTTTTATTGCATCCCTTGTAACGTGATAACTCGACTTTAATTAAATGCCTCTAAATTCATAAAATTATACCCTCAAAAATTTGAGTTTTCACGTTCCAAGGGATGTGATAAAAAATAGTACCCCAATAGTAAAATTCAGCTATTTTTGAATTCTCTTTCAAAAATGGGCTTAAGATCGTTTTAGTTGGACAACTTTAATTGCCATTAATTCGATTCAATATCAATTTATTTAATTTAGCATCACCCCTAATTTCAAATGTATTACTGCAATAATATATTATATTTTTTATAAGTGCTATTATTTTACACTACTTTAAAATTTCTATTTAAAATAATATAATATAATATAATATAATATAATATAATATGAATAACTAATTTATGAATTAATTGATTTAAATAAAAAAATATCTATTATAATACAAATATTGATTATTTTAATAAATATTATTTATTCTAATTTTAAAGATTTTTTTTTCTTCTCATTTTGATAAATTACAAAGTATAATAAAACTAATTAAAAATAACATAAAATAAGTACATTAATCTATTTCATCATCCTTTTGGTTTATTTTGATTATACAATTATTTTGAATAGAAATATTCACTTTATATAGCATTATGCTTTAGGAATATTTAATTATATCCTTAATATGTTAAATTTGGAATGATGTGTTCATTTTTTGGTATATTTATAAAATATTATAATTTTCAATTATAAATTGATTTATTATAAAAAGAATCGAAAAATAAAAATTATTATTCCTTAACAATTTAAAATAATGCTCATACGATCTACATTTCTTAATAAAGTATTTTAGAAATATAAAGCCTTCTCATTAATTTGAATAATAATAATTTGTGAATAAATATTTAATTTATTAATAACTTCGATACAGCCAAAGAACTATCCTCTAACAAAAATCTTTAGCTCATTTAAATATATATTTTTAAATTCGATTTTGCTGATAAATAATGCAAAATAATAATGGATGTATGTTGAGAAAAAGTTTACTTAAAATCCCCAAAAAATTAATTTCTTTAAATATTTGTATATAATTACTTAAATATTTTTTTGTATAAAATTTTGAATAATAAAAGGGAGATTGATCAACTGAAGAAATGCACGATTTTTGTTATATTAAAAGTATTATAGACAAGAAGATTGATTGTTTTATTTATGCCTGATTTTATAGACTAAATAATTTTGTCACTTAATTTGTATAATTTAATATATTATTCATAAATAAATCTAATAATATTATATTTATAGCCTTTAAACATTAAGAAATTTTAGTTTAATTAAAAAATAAGAATATAATTAATCAATTCATGATTAAGAAATTCTAGGATTTTCAATCAGAAAATTATATCACATTAGATGAATAATAAATAATAATTTATATGTTTAAGTATCATCACTTCATAAGAATGATTTCCATTTTCCTCTAAAATTTAAATATATTCATGTCATTAAAGATAAGTTAATTATTACCCATAATAATATTTAATCATTCTTTTTTTAAAGAATAATATCCATGTGAGATAATAATTCATTTATATATTACTTAATCAAAAAAATAATATATTTAATCAGAAAAATCCCATGATAATAAATTAGCGATTAATTATTTTTTTAAAAATATGATAAAAAAAAGTTCATTTCTTTCAGAATTATGAAAAGTAAAAATTCAAAACAAATCATTAATTTATAGAATGGAAAATTAAATTTTAAAAAAATAGACTAATTTATAAAATTTTTAAATTATTCAAAATATTAGTTTTTCGATTATATATATTTATTAGAAAAAGAGATATTTAAACAATTGATAATGAGAAAAATATATAATATATAGAAAATGATTATCCTAGAAAAGCATTGTAAATCTTTCACAAAAATAATGCCACCATGAGTAATTCTACCCCTTCTATTAAAACTTATTGTTTTATCAAAAACCTTGTCTAAATCAGTTTAATTGCCAGCTTCAAACACTATAATTCAGATATTTTATTAAGAAATTACTTTTTTTGTAAGTGTCATTTCCTTATTAGATATTTATACATTTTCTATTAATCTTAACCAATATTGTTATTATACTTTTTTAAAAAATAAATATATTATTTCAAAACAATTTTACAAGATAATTTACTCTCAAGAAAATAAATCAAAAATAAATAGTTTATAATTTTTAATTATGAATATTAGAATTAATTTAACAAAGTTATTAAGTAACTATATAATTTTAGTTGTATTTGATATATCTATTTATTTTAATATAATTCTTGAGAATCTCTTAGTTTTATGATAATAATAAAAAGAAAACAATTAAAAGGATTATTTATCATCATGTTTCTCGTTCATAAAACACTTTAAACTATATAGTTATATAAATATAAATAAAAAATGCATTGTAGCACTTAAAAATTATTTCAAGAAAATTTGAGAGCAAAATAATTTTTTAGAAATGCCAATTAATAATACCTATAATAGACCTTTTAACTAACTTAATTTTATTAAATCCAAATTTATAATTGTAATAAATCAGTGAATATTATATCGCACATGTTTCTTGCCATTATTTTATTGAAAAACTTTGATCTTCTAAAATATTTTATAAATAAATAATTACAGTCTTAACAAAGTCACCCCAGCATTTTTGATATTCTCAATAAATTATATAATTCAAGTTCCTCAATGAAATCAGTAATGATATAGGAAAAGAAAGTCAATTAATGGAATATTATGAGAATTAATCTAATTTTAATTTAATACAAAATACAGTTCAATCGGGTTTACAACTAAACTATGGATACATAAAAACTTTTAAGACTATAACTTTAAAATTTATTCCCAGTTATTTGTATTTGATTATTTAAATAATCTAGTAATTTTTATACTTACGAGTATTTTATTATTGTTATTATTTACAACTACAAAAATATTTTATTCACAATTTTTAATTTAAATAATTTTAATAATACATTCATTTCAAAATATTAAAAGTTTTAATTAAAAAAAGAAAAAAAAGAGCAGAGACTAGACTGATACAAAACATAAACAGTAAGGTTGCCGAAGAAAATTGCCAGTTCACAAGTTTTAAAGAGAATAAGCTAATCCGAACAGTTAAGCATAGATAGATAGATAAATTCATTGAATGACGAAAAAAGGCAAAAAATAGCAAACCAACAGTCAAATAGACTTATCAAATTAAAGACCATAGACAAGTACACTATATAATTGAACAATGGCCAAATTTCACTTTTATCAACCAATAAGAGAATTTGCTAAGGCTATAAGAACAGAGAGATTTTCTGATAATTAACGAAGCATAAAAAGGATAATAGCGATAAAAACATGAGACAGTTTTCAGCACAGTCTATGGAGCTATATATATACCTTAATATTTAATTGAAAAAATCTCAAAACTGAAACAGGACTAGATGATAAAAGATATAGAAGACATATCACGGATAATCTTGGGAACGCGGAAATTAAACTCAAGAGAATAGATGGACTGGGCAACTTGAACGTTGCTCAAACATAACTATCAAGAAATTTAGGGATTCTAGTTTTAAATAACTGAAAAATTCATATGAAAATTATTAAGATAGAATTTATAAAATTAAGGGACATACTCAACAAACTATAAAGAAATGTTACACAGTACAAAGAAACAAAGACTAATTAAATTATTTAAGAACTGGCTCAGAATAACTGAAAAGGATAAGTATAAATATAGGGAAAAATTTTTATAAATGGATGTCAGAGGTAATAAATAAAAACAGGAATGAAATTCAAAAGAGGATAAAGTATTCATAACAAAAATTTCATGGATATGATAACCATCTGCAAGCGCAGGCAATAGTGAATTATGGTCTTTTTATTATTGTAATATCCACTAGATTATGATTGACAACAACAATATTTAGATCTAAAATCTTATCAATGTAGGAGATGAGACACAAGATTCTCTAAATAAATATAGGAAACAGTTAGTTGACATGGATAGTCATAATCAAACTGAGATTTTCTCTAATATGATCTGGCTTGATCAGAGTATATGAAAGCCGAAGCAACATGAATATTACCAGCTGTTAAGTGACTGTTTTCAAGTAGATTATTTAGAAAATGAAGGTGGAAAGTAATGGAGAAAAATTCCAAAAATTCATCTTATTTTAACATTCAAATGAAAAAGTACTCCAAAGTTTAAATAGATATGAAAAGCTTATTCATACGTGGTTGCATTTATTTCGCTTTTTAATATATCTTAGGTACTAACAAAATAATAATATTTCATAATTTATTAAATAAATATTCAATTTCAATCATATTTTATATATTGAAAAATTAATATAAACTATTACACTTATAAAATTAATTCGCTCATTTATAATTATTAGATTATAATTTATTTATATTATATTTTTATGTCTTTATAAATATATAAAATTTATATTTATAACTATAATTATTAGGCATTCTAAAGGTATTATATAATCATGTTTATTTCATTTTATTTTTAGAGTATTAAAAAAATATAACTAATTATTTAAATCTCTTATTTTATACAATATTTTTTTTTAAAAAAAATATAGAAATGTATTAAATACAATAAATAAAATAATAATCCTTAATATTAATATTATTACATTTAAATACATTCTATTAATTAATACTATGAATATACTAAACTAGCTAAAGCTTGATATTTGGAGGATAATAGCTTATCATAATTCAAATTAAAGAATAAGTGGTCATATTTATGCATAATAAAAGACTTTCAAAATTATGAATTGGTTTAATCATTTCGAAGAGTGTAAAAAAATTATTATCAGGTAAAATTTATATTGTACACAAAAAGTTATATTTTATACTCTTTCGGAATGAATTCACGATGTTATTGTCCAGTAATATAGAAATAATCTAAAACAAAACCAAAATATTGATAATGATTTTAAATTGAATAAGCTTAGTAAATTTACAATACCATAAAAATTAAATTATTTGTTGAAATTATTTCTCATAAATACTGTATGGGATTTTAAGGAGTAATTATGAAAGAAAGATGGTAATAAATTAATTTAAATTAATATTTCAATAAAAGTAGCATTTTTTTCAGATAATTAAACAACTATAATTAAAAATAATTTTTATTTTCATTAAGCGAATGATGATTGCAATTCAAATTTTTGTTTCGTTATATTTTTCAATAATTTTTTATAGTATTATTTGATTAATGAGATAAACAAAACTTGATATATAAATGAATAATTTACCAAATTGCAAATCAATCAGTTGAATTAAGTTTCTTTAATGAATTTACTCCACAAATAAAATATTGATTGCCTCCATTATTTTTGTTAAAAATTGTTGTATATAATTTTCAATTGTAAAAAAAATCAACATAATTTAATTTAATTGATCTCATTAACCATAATAAAGCTTAATATTTTTTTCAGTTTTTAAAATGTTTAATTGATTTTAACCTATCATTGTAAAATAAATAGTCAGATAATAAAAGCATAATATTGATAATATATTAAGCGAAAATACGATTATTAGTTTTAATTATATAAGAGATTAAAATAGATTATTCATAATTATTGAAAAAAATTAAGTAAATTAATCTTTTAAAAATATTTGAATTAAAAACTACATAGCAGTTATTTAAATTAATTTTTAGAATCATATATAAAACTACATAAGTTTTTTAAAAAATTATGATAGGGGAGTATTTATAAATAATCAAGAATTTAATTATTATTGGCAAAATATCTTAATGATTAGCCCAATTATTAAATCTATTGGCTCGAATAATTTTTCATATAAATTAAACCAATGACGGTGTGTATATTTATTTTACGCTAATTTTGATTGATTCTGGCCAATAATGATTAAATTCTTGATTGTTTATAAGTAGCTCCTATATTAATTCTTTAAAAAAATCATGGGGTTAATAGAAATCATTTCTTCAATAAATGAAGCTTTAATACATTAAACTTTCTGATTTTTATGAGGAAAATACTATTGTTAATATATGAAAGTTCCCTTTATATCTAAATAAATTTATTGCTTGATTTCACACATTCTTATATTTATAACCTTTATCTTATTTTACTTTATAGGAAGAATGTTTTAGATAGAAAATTAATAATTTATATATGATCTTAATTAAAGAATTTTAATTGAGATAATAAAATCTATAAGGCTTGAAAGATAGATCAATTTACATATAAAAACATTTATAATAGATTTTTAGTTGGACACTATTGTAGGAATACATTTGATTTGGGAAAATAAATAATAAATTAATTAATAAAATATAAAATTCGTGGAAGTAAACATTCTGGAAACCTAGAAAATATGGTTCTTGTTCGATAGAGAATTAAAGATCAGCTGGACTTTACTATTGGCGGTACCTCTCTATTGCATCCCCGGAACGAGTTAACACGACTTTAATTTTTGGTGATTCGTTTAGTTGAGTTTAATGTCAAAATTAAAGTCGTGGTAACTCGTTCTGGGGATGCGATAGAGAGGTACCGCCAATAGCAAAGTCCAGCTAATCTTTAATTCTCTTTCGAACAAGTACCATATTGTCTAGGTTTCCAGAATGTTAACTGCCACGAATTTAATATTTAATTAATTAATTTATTATTTATTTTCCCAAATCAAATGTATTCCTACAATATTTGCAATATAAATTTATCTATATAAGAATGAAATTATTTTTTTAAAAATTTAAAGATATTTTAGATCTGCTCTTCAACAAAATTGTAAAATATTTAATATATAAGTAAAAACATTAAATTTGTTACTAAAAAATGATATTTTTAATAGGAAATACAAATTTAGTAAATTAAAAAGACTGGGAACATAACATTAAAATAGAGCAAGATAATTTATTTTGTAGAATGAAGAAACTATATTTTCATATACATGATTAATGGTGACATTTCACAATTAATTTTATTAATGTTTTTTAATTACCTCAAGATATATTTACTTTATAAAAGATTCACACTAAAAATTAAGAAAATATAAGCAAACTACTATATTGGAAGAAAGTTATTCTAATTCAAAACAAAAAATCAAAATATATTGTAAGTATTAAAGTTATTGTGATTTTACATGTTATTTAACAAATTAAATAAAAATTAATTTAAAGTATAATAATTAGTTCTTTATATAATTTTTATTATAATAATCAAAATAAAATTATATATTATTTTTTTATTTAAACATCAAATATTAATATATGTAATTATTTAAATATCTATTACATAAAGATTATTATAAGATATAAATAGCAATTGATTAAACAATTCACGTAGATCTAAGGCTCATTAATAACTAATGCTTCTTGTTAAGGGTTTTTTTTTACTTTATGAATTTTATTGATCTATGTTTGATAACTATTAAATTGGGAACTTAACTTAATTATCTTCTTGCAGTTTCGTAAAATAAAAGTCTCCTTTAGTCTTAGATTCTCATAATTTACTTAACGCATTCTTATTCTTTCTATTATCAGTTTGGTAAATCCATTAAGAAGATATATAAATTATTTATTAAGTGTTTCTATATATTTTTTTCGACATTATTTATACACTCTCTAATTTTACAAAGCTTTAATAAGAGTAACCCTGATGAGTTATCTTTTTTTGAACAATCAAATTTACTCGTTTTGTTAACTCTATTAAGGGATTATACATAATTCTCTTTTCTTATAAGTTTAATGTATTGGGTTCTCTCGATTTATGCTTCTATTGTTGATTGAAGCTTGCGAAAGATATTGTTACTTTTTTTTTAAAGATTATTAAATCTCCTAATTCTTCACCTTATTATTTATAGATGGGTTTATTTTTTATTTTTTCTCAATATACTTTTCTTATTAATTCATATTCCAGACTGTATTAATTCTTGTATTTTTCATAAAAACTGACATCTTTACTTGAATAATTATATTTCTTAAAATTTTCATGAATCACCCTATGAGTCTTTGTAATCTTAAAAATTAACAACTTATTACCTACTTGCATTTCAAAATATTTTGCTGATAATTTTTCCTGAGAATTTGCGACTTTAAGGTAATTGTGAACTTTAAGTTTTTTAAATCAAACAAATCAAATGAGAATAAATAGTTATGTTGTTGTGTTTTTGTTCTCTGTATTTATTTAAGACAGTCTGTTGTCTTATAAATAAAGAACATTTATTTTTTTGTGACTGAGGTATAGTTTTCACTAACTATTTTTTATTTTATAGACAACCTTTTTTTATCTCATATAGAGTTTGTTCAGACCGTTCTTTACTTTTTAATAGATTTTATAAAGCTTATATAGCTTAAACATTTTGTTTTCTAAGGAAGCATAATATATATATTGAAGTTCAATAATTACCATTATCTAAGATATAAACTAATCTTCATTTGATTTTTAAATTTACCCTGTGAATGTATTTATCTTGATTTCTTCCTAAAATATTTAAGATTGGTAGAGTTAGATAGTTATAAATTTTTTGCATATATTTAGACTTAAGCATATCTCCAGTATGCCTTGAACCAATTTCAATGTAAATCCAAAATATATTTACAGCTCAGATGATACTTCAATATCTAAAGATTACAATGAGTCCAATAGGATGTATTTCTATCGGTGGCATGTTCTCTGTCAAATTTTCGATAAAACTATTTTGATTATATTAAACGGGATTCTAAAAAATTACAATTCTTATATCAAGCCAATAAGTTAAGTTAAAAACACTCTAGATAAATCTAAAATTGCATTATAAATTTATAATTAAATTCAGTTTAAAAAATGTACGAAAATCTTACAAAAACTATGTCAATTAAATGAATATAAACATTAATTTTAAGATATCTTTTTCTCATCCAAAAATTTAGTGACTTAACTAGAACAGAAAGATGTTTATACTAATAAAAATATACTGATTTTAAGCAAAATTGTAACTCTAGAAAAATATCTTTTACCTTTTAGTTCAGATAAGTAAAAAACAAATATATTATACATAAAAGTTTTGGAGTAAACCTAAATCCTTAAGATATCATGCTACCATTACTTAATATAACTATTTTATTAAAGATATAATAAAGATTTAAATAGATAAAAAAACTATAATTAATAAGTATATTTATTAATGAAATTCTTTGATTAAAATATGATAGGAATATGGAATTAAGAAAGATATCTCGGGGATTTTTATTATTTATGTATTACTATTCGATTAAATATTATTTGCAGACTTACTATTACTACTGAGGAATAAAAAATATTCCAGTTATGCTATTAACTTTAGTCGGACAATTATACTTGTTAAAGAAATCATCTTTACCAGTTAAAATTATTTTTTATATATTATAATTTTTCAGCAATTTAGGTTAGTAAATCTTATCTATTAACCAAAAATATAGTAAAATTTAAATAAATTCTCAATTAAATTAAATTGTGTTATAAATAAATCAAAGATTTTTATATGAAAAAGAGTTTAGAATAATTATTCTTATTGAATTCAATTTCATTTATTTTTAATTTATAAAGTTAATTAAATTTTATATAATTATAAATTTATCAAGTATATTATTCATAAATATCTGATATTATATTTTTGCGTTTTATTTTCAATGAATTTATTATTTAGTGTTAATAATATTATGCATGAATTTTTGAAATTAAATATTTTAGATAATCAATAAATAAACAGATTAAAATTATAAATTCCTATATTAGAACTTAAAATGAAGTTAAAAGAAAGAATATGAACCTAAACCTCTCCAGTTCAAACACTTATTATCTCAAAACTTTTCAAAGTAAACAGCCTATTACCTTTAAATTTCTGTTAATATAAATTTAAAGATGACTATATTTAAATTTCACTCTTTTTTTTGAAGTTATTTAACAATGTTTCATTTTAGGTCTTTCATTTTGCGCTATTTCAAATAACAAGAGATTTATGAATTTACAAGGAGAATAAAAAAATTTATATATAGAATTCAACTGTAAATCTAACTAACAGCTTCACTTCTTATAAGCAACTACTTGAGTGAATTTAAAGTAAATATAAAAAATAAACTAATAGTAAAATCACTAATATTCAAGTATTGATTTGTAAAACCCCATTTCTTTTGTATGATTTAATTTATATATGTTGTTATTAAATTTACAAATAATATGTTATAGCAGTTTATTTATTTTAAGGTTTTAGAATTTCCTGATATTATGTATTTTATTAATATTAAGGGAAAATTAAATGTAAAATCTTGTCATAACAATTTAAGTGAGTATTCTTAAATAAATTAATTAAATAATTCTTTTGTGAATATATTATGATATAATTATAAAAATATGTTAATTTAACATTCAGTAAGATATAAAAGAATAAAAGAATTCTATAAACATATAAAAACTGTGCTTAATTATATTTTAATAATATAAGTTGTTTAATTAGTAGAATGATAAAACTATAATAATTTTAATTAGTTAGTTATTAAATCACTTAGGTAAGCATATTAATTTTAATTTATATAATATTTAATAAATAAATTTTTGAAAATTTATAAATTTTTTTCTGCTAAATAGCTTTAATAACTTATTTTTATTCAAAAATGGTATTTTTATATTTTTGCTTTACTTTCAATAAAATTGGTTTAAAACTTAGGAATTATTATTTAATCAATAAAATTATAATTATTTTTATTTTAAATTAACTTATATTGTATATTATATTAGAAACTTTTATTATTTATTCGATCCTGATTTATGTCTTTATGTTATCTATAAAATTTCCAAAATGAATATATTGAATCAATTTTTATCATTTAAAGCACGAGCTTTGGAGAAAAATATATGGAATTATTTGATGAATATTGTGTAGCAAACTTGCTAAGAAATTTATAAAAGGAAAATATTAATAAATTTTAAGATGACTGGAAAAGTATTAATTAACTTTTAATACTAAAATCCAATTTTAAATAGTTAATTTTACAAATTTTTCTTTAAAATTAAAGGGATAATTATATAGGATCGAACCCTAAATTATAAGAATTAGACCCACTTTGTTACCATCTTAGTGCTTGTTTAATTTTGCACTTTTTACTAACTTTATTCTCTTTTATAATTTGCAAAAAATAATTTTAAGATATATTTCAAGAATTACTTATGTTACTGAAGGATTCTTTGATATTACAGAAGAAAAAATTGAAATCTGGAATAAAATACCTTAGAAAATCCCGTTTAATAATAGAAGAGAACCTAGTAATCGGGAAAATATTTTAAGTCCAAAAATATTTTTACATATTTAAAAATGAATTAGTGCTCAAATTTAGAATCCATTTGAGGAAATCATCAAAAAGTGAGATTCAAAACTGTGCTTTACGAAGTAAGGATGAAATAAACAGATTATAAAAGTAGAATAAGAAGAACTTTAAATTATGTTTGAAATGCGAGAGTGAGGTCTGTACAAAAAATCAAAAATCTATTCTATAAATTTATAATAAGAAAAATTTAATTTTATGAATAAAGTATAAATCTTAATTTATTTGTCATTTAATATTTGAAACTTTAATATTACCCCATTTCTTTTTCAAAATAATTAAAATTCGAGTTTTATCTAATTGAAAAAACAGCTCTCACAAATAGAACAATGTTATGGCTTTTTTTTCAGCATATCATAACACCATGGAAGTTAATACAAGAATTATATAATATTTGTAGGAAGATACTAATTGGGATCGGGTAAGAAGTTAAAATTATTATATTTTTGATTGGATCTTTTCAAAATTGGGGCAGTATCTTTTGAAATTAAGCAAAAAAACATTAAATTATAATAAATCATAAATATCCGCAATCCTAGTTGAGGGATATTTGGGGATCTTATAGGAAGATTAAAATAGAATCATAAATAAATAAAATAGGTTTATAAAGACAACTCAAAGTTTTATAAATTGAAAAATAGAAAAGAAGAATTATTAGATGTCAATAGAAATAATAAATGATTATACCTTATATATGTAGCACATTTTATTACCACAAAATGATTTATCTTTTAAGCTACTTTTAAAAAATAATCTTATATTTCTTTCATTTAATATATCTTATACTACAGAAATATTATAAGTATTAAATAGTAAGGGCATTGAGACAAGTTTCCAATATTTTCAAGGCTTAGGACTTCTACCTTCCATCATAAAATATGTGTAATTTTAGTATATTTGATTGATTTTTATTTTTTAATTTGAGTATTAATTATAAATAATAATAATAAAACCCCTAGAGTATAATTTATGGAAAAATAGGGAACTGTAGAAGATAATACAAAAAATCATTTATAATAATATTGATAATTGAAATATGATAAAATTTATATTTATTGTGAATGGAATTTAAATATTTACTATTTATATATAAATTTATTAGTAAAAAACCTATATACTGGATTAATACTTATGCATTCTTTTTAGTCTCAATATCTCATCATCATTATTTTCATTTTTCAATTTCATAATTATCTTAATGTAAGTATTTTCCTTAACTCACAGAAATTTTAATTGTTTTTAATATTTCTAATTGCAGGTTTATCTTTAATAAAGAACTATATATATATTTAAACTATAGAAGGAACTCTCTTTTTTTCACAAAGACCTTTTAGAGTTACTTAACATGAAATTAATAAGTTCTATCATTGTTTAATTCTTATTTAATCGAATTATATGAAAATAAAGGTTAAAAAAAATTAATTCATGAGATATAAAATTAATAAATATCGATCGTAAATTTTTCGAAACAAAAATTTAATTTAGATTATTAATCATAACAATATATTATTTTAACAATCTACTCTAGGTATGACAAATAAATTTTAAAATCCTTTAAGAATAATGGCTAGCATTTTTTGAATTTAAAAAACTAAAATGTGTGAGATCTATATAATAATTTTACAAAAGGTTAACCTTCTAAAAGAAGATGTGCCTACTTAAAAAATTATGTTAAGATTTATAATAATTTTTTCATGAAATTATTTTTCTAATCGAGCTGGCTTTAATAGAATCTAAAATGTAATGGGTTTAAGAAACTGTAGATACTCTTTGAAATACATTTGAGTTTATGCTATTTCCTCAAATATATAAAAATTACTCTTCTGAACTAATATTATTTCTCAATCTGAAACACTTATTATTCTGAATAAATAATTGCATAGAACTGATCTCAATCAAGATGATCATAAATTATAGTTATAGTTTTTAACTTGAAAAAGCCTTAAAAGTATAACATTTTTATAAACTTACTTTTTTCATTTACTCGGTTATATTTAAATTAGAAAATGATAAATAAAATACTCATTGTAAGTTTATCAACCCTCCTCATGCAAATAGATTATTAAACTTCATAAATCTACTCATCAAATTTATATTACCCATCATTAAAAATGGTGATTTAAATTATCTAAATTAATAAAGTAAAAGTATAAATTCTGATCATTTGTTTTATATTTATAATAATTAAAAAAATTCAGCTTTATAATTATTATAATAGAGTCTTTAATGATCTTGATAATATTCATAAATTAAATTAATTCCTATTTTATTTTTAATTTTATACATTTCTTATGAAAAATTGAACTAATTTATTAAACAATTTTTTCATTCACATAATAAATATAAATACAACTAGAATTTAATATTTAAACATTAACATTAGTTTTAAGATAACTATTAAATTATTACTTATAGGTATTACTAAATAAAAATTTATAATAAAACTTTGAGGTTTATTAACTTTATTGTAGATATAAAAATAACTGTTTATTCTGTATCATGGACTTTATTTATCCTTATTTATTTTTTATAAAATTAGATAAATGTTATAAGAATAATCAGGCTTATTTACTTACTTAAGATATGAATGTTTAAATGGCAATTAATTACTTAATTACATTTGAAAAATTATTAATAAAATTAATGAATATTAATAATTATATATAGATTGAACACTGATTTCAATTTATCGTAGTTTATCGTTTTTTAAAAAGATTAGAGTATGCTAAGTGTAAAGTAGAGATCATAATATATAAATAAATTAATATTATGATCATAAACTTAATGTATAATTATTTAATTGTATGTTAAAAAGCTTTCATCTGCCACTATAATTAAATAAATTTCAATTATATTACAATTTGCACTCTTCACAAAATATAATGCAGGCGTTCGCTTTTAGAAAATAGAAATAAATTTAATAAATTAATCCCCTTTTATGGAAACAATTTTTAAATCCTTGAGAAAAAAATGATTATAAACTACCATTATATTAAATTAAGTCATATAACTCTTACATTTATAATAACCTATGAATTTTGCCTATCCTCAGATTTTACAATTCATTTTTATTTTTATTTTTCTATTTCGAAGATATTTTATGAAAATTTCATTCATTATTTATTTTTAATATTATTTATGAATGCTTCGTATTTTGAATATACAAGAAATCAGAAAAAAAGTTGATTTTTATCTTAGATAATTGTGATAAAGCATGGACAAAAAAGTTTAACTTATATTTTTATTATAAGTATACTTATTATAAATGGTAATTATTCAGATATTGAATCAATTATAAGGTTGTGTTGATATTTTTTCAATGTTAATAAAATATTTGTTTCTTTCTTAGAAAAATTTGACATACTATTTTCATTTACAATAGCTATGGCTACAAATCTATTATAAATAATTTTGATTTTTAAAGTTGAGAAATTCGTGTACATTTGTTTGAAAAAAATTAATTAATATAATTACAAAATAAGAGATATAACATTTTAAGAGTTATAACTAGATTTATTAATAAAGTATAAATATCTTAATATTTATAAGAAAATAACAGATAATAACTGAAATATTATTTAAATAAAATTGTAGGATTAACTTT
This sequence comes from Oxytricha trifallax, assembly GCA_000711775.1. NCBI lineage: Eukaryota > Ciliophora > Spirotrichea > Sporadotrichida > Oxytrichidae > Oxytricha > Oxytricha trifallax. The sequence goes on from ARYC01017932.1 coordinate 39,306, forward strand.
CATCAATAAAATAATCATAAGTTTAATGCTTCCTATGATAACTAATGTATAATTAGTTTTATACTCATTTTAATTAGTGTTTAATTGAAAACTTTTGCTTTAAATATTTATAAAATTTTCTCTTTTAATTTTTTTAATTATTTATCTGCAAATATATGTCTATTATTAATAAAATACTTTAAGTATATATTATGTTTTTTTAAATGTATTTTAATAAAAAAATGAAAAATATTAGATAAGAAATTAATAAAAATAGAATAATTCTAGATATAAATTGTAATAAGGCTGTATATTTAAATTAAACATAAATTTAATAAAATTATTGCTATAAAAAAATTATTCATAGAATTTATATTTAAATTATTAATATATCTCATTATTTATATTTTAAGATCTTTTCTTAATTAGAGTACTAAATGCAATATGATAATATATTATGATGTTTTAAATATTTTTAATATTTATATGTAATCTAATAGATATCTTGTGGAATATTTTAAATTACTAAATCAATAAATATTTTAAGAATATGTATTTTTATTAATTTATCCATTTTTCAAATACTTTTTATAAACAATCATATGTATTTATCAATATTTTTTTATATTATTAAAGGATAATATTCTGAATTTTCGAATTTATTTTCTAAAATTCCTTCTATTAATTAAATTACAAAATGTTCATTGATTTTACATTTTTAATGAAATAAATTATTGTAGAAAAATTAGTATTATTGATATTAATTAAAATTAGAAATCAATTAAATTAGTCATTAATAATCTATTATTTTGTTGATTTCAGGTAAAATCAAATGTAGAATATGTTTGTATAATTATGGAATAAACCCTGATCATTTTTAAAATTTTGACTATCAAATTTGTAAATCAACTATCAAACTCTGCTTCTCATGACAATTAGTCCTTATATATGATTATTCATAGTGGTAAAGTCACTTTATATCGATTTATTTTAGATTGCTTAAGATGAGGCCAGTAATTATTTAATTTCAATTTCATTGTTGCCATCAATAGTTGCTCAAGTAATGGACTGTCCCTATAAAATTACAGTTATAGTGAGAACGAAAGAAATGAATGGTTAAAATTTTCAAAAAATGGAAAATTTTACTAATCCCAAATTAAGATATTGCAAAAGCAAAAATTGATTCAATGAGCAGGCAAAGATATGTTTTTTACTTGTCAAAGTATATGCAAGTTGACAGCGTTTTTATAGCTCCCTGAAAAATGCACTTATAAAGTTAGAGAAGATATATTACTATAAAGCAGATGGAAAAGAGTGATTTATTATGAAATCTTTCCAAGAAGCTCATAACAAAAGTTCTTATTGGGATGTTTTTTTAATGCAAAACAAACTAAGTAGATGGGACTGTAAATAGATTATAACTGATTAAAAGAATTATAATTAATTTTATAAGTAATTTAAAGTTATAAAACTTATATGTTAACATGAATATAACTTTTAAAAATATATACTTATTTATTAACAAAACTATTAATTTTTTTAATAAATATATTGTTTTTATCATTCATTTAAGATTTTTTGATTATAATTAAGACTCTTTTTAAATTTTAAATTATGTATTATGTGTTAAGAATAAAAATGATATTATTTAACTTAAAATAAATCTGAATGCAATTGAATGTTTATTAAATTTATTTGAAGTAAAAAATATACGTATTAAGATAGAATAGGAAACTCATTTAAATTTTCATTATACTAAAAATGAACCTTATAAATTTATCTTACTTTAATAGTAATTTTATTATTATATTACATTTAATTCGTAGTACTATTTTAAATGATATTACTTTATTAAAATGTTAATTGAACATATTTGTTTAAAATAATGAATAGATAATTTAAGTTTAAATTTAACACTAATATAAATTTAGTAAGTTGTTCATATAAGTAGTAATAATTAAAGGGCAAGTTAAAATATTTTAATAAATTTGGAAAAAATGGAGAAATATATATACTATAACTTTTGACACTGATAAACGTTATAATCTTATATAATTATAAATTGCAAAAATGAATCGATATATTTATAAATAATTTAATTTATATACAATGGCGCCTAAAAAATTACAAGATCTAAAAATATATAATTAGGGATTATCTTGATCTGATGATTCTATTGTGATCATTTATACATAAAAAATAATTTGCTTAAATATGTATATAATTAAATTAAATACTAATATGTTCCTTTTAGAGTTATAAGCAACGATAAATACTATTAAATAATTATTATTATTATTATTAAAAAATAAAACTAGGGCTCAAAGGCCACTAAAATGTTAATCACTTGAGGGGTTGGGTACCCTTTATATATAATTAAAGTCATTACTACTGATTCTTCTTTTTCTTTGACCTGTTTGCTATCTTGATAATTCCAAGTCTATTGTTAGACATAGGAAGTTGATCTTTCCTCTTTCTCCATCTGGATATTCCTTTCAAGAAGAATTTGTCAGTTATTTTAATTCTTGCCAAGTCTATGATAAATTTATGGCAAAGTCTGACATTATTGAACTTGAGTTGTATCTTGTGTGTATTGTTTACTTAGTAATGATTGATAATACACTGATACTTTGTGAGTTACTTCAGGTTAGGAATAATTTGTTAGACTAGCATTGTTCTGCTGTATAGGCCAGCATTAGCGTACAGTTGTAACTTATCCTTTTTGTAGAGGTTACCAAGATTTATCTCGTTTGAATTTGTCTTAGAGGCTATATCATTTTCTTCATCACAATTGAATTCACCTTGTTATTAAGGTGTCAGTTTGTGCCAATATTACCTATATTTTCTAATTGCAAAGAACCATTTTAAATATTGGTCTAAGCTGCTAGAATAATAATTGGAGAGTAAAAAATCGTCGTCGATTTTATAATCCTTATCTTGGATTGTTGTTAGATATTTCTTTTATATCTAATCATTTGCTCCCCTAATTTGTAATAGTTTAAGAAGTGCCTTCTTACTTTATTCGGACAGGTGTTTACTATCAAATAGGGTCTGAGGTATGTCATCAAAATTATGAGCAGGTGGCCTGACGACTTTCTGATGGTTAACTGATGACGTATCGATTTACATAGGTTCGTCATCGTCTTCAAATGCTGATTTTTCCCGAGGAGGTACTATTGGATCTTTTGGAACGTACTATTAAATAGGGAGATCCTCTTTTTAAGAAATTAAGTTATTAAGAGCCTTAATAGCTTAGGATGCCTATTTGATAGTGGCCTGAAGTTCCATTTTTGGCTTTTTCATGCAGAAGACTGCATATACCATCAGAGTGACTAGTCTTTCTCTGTTTATTTATTTCAGAGCAGATCTGTCATTGTTGATAGCTTTAAGTTTTGATATTTCCTCAGAGGTTTCATCATCAACAGTCCTTATGATGTCAATTGTCTTGAGTAGCAGTTTGAAATGTGACACTAGGGTGTTAAGGAGGATGATTTACGTTTTGTCCTCATCTTTGGTATCAATGTCAATTTTACTTTTGAAAAGATCCGAGGTTTGTTTTAGGCAAAGGTCAACCAGTTGTTGTGGATTCTTGTTGTCTCTCCATATTTCCTTGATCTCTTTATGAGTGCCAACCATGATTCGATATTGCTGGGATATTAATTGAGGAAGAGAAATCCATCTTAGTTTGTTGACTTAGAAGATGTTGGCTCCTTCAAAACCCTAGACTGTAACCTTAGTCTCGGTAGTATTATGAGCTTGTTTATTTTTCCTGCTCTTGTACTTTCTTTTACCTTGATCTATAGGTGATGACTTTTAAAAAGACAACTTGTTACATTCCTTGAGGAAGTTCAAAGTTGATTGTCTGGGTCCTTTCTCCTACTGTTTACGTGGCATGTAAATGTGTATGAGAAGCTTTTAAATTTTTAATTTAAAACTACTTTCCTATTATATAATAATTTATAATGAAAATATTTTTATATTTTATATTTCAATTTTTAATTGATGAAATTAATATTAAAAAAGGTTAACTATTAGATATAAAAATAAGCATTGTAATTATATTTTAAAATTTTACCTAATTTCAATAAACATTAAAATAAATTCATATTTATTAAATTAGGGAATCTTTAAAATCAATATTTGAAATATTCTATTCAAGATAAATTATAAATAGAATTACATAATTAAATATTTAGGAATAAATTAGAATTTTTCTTATAAAGAAATTTAATTGTAAAATAGTTTAATAATAATGCTGTGATAATTGCAAAAATTTTGAAGGATTGTATGCCTTTAGCTAATAAAAGGTATTACATTAATAATGAAATATTTGAGTTTAAAATATTTATATAATTATACTAATATTAATGAAAGTGGAAACTTATTTATATTAATTAATAAATAAATTATTAATTTGTTATAGAAATCGTTTAATTATTTTTAAGTAAAATTGTATTACAAAGCATATAGTATTGTAGGAATACATTTGAATTTGGGAAATTAATTATAATTAAAATAAATATAAATCAAAATCTTGGCAGTTAAAGTTGGCCAATTTAAACGATCTTGGGTTCATTCGATAGAGAATTCAAAATTAGCTGGACTTTATTATTGGCGGTACTATTTTATCGCATTCCTGTAGCGAGATAACTCGACTTTAATTAAACACATCTAAATTCATTAAATTATACCCTCACATTAAAGTCGAGTTATCTCGCTCCAGGGATGCGATAAAATAGTACCGCCAATAATAAAGTCCAGCTAATTTTGAATTCTCTATCAAATGAGCCCAAGATCGTTTAAATTGGCCAACTTTAACTGCCAAGATTTTGATTTATACTTATTTTAATTATAATTAATTTCCCAAATTCAAATGTATTCCTACAATAATGAAATAATATAAAAATATATTCCAAATTTTAGGTTATAATTGTAATTAATTTTTCTTATAATTCATATTTTAAGGAATTATGACTTTTGATTTTATTTATTTTCCTCAATTTGTTTATTTTATTTAGTAAATATTTTTTTAAAATTAAAAATCTTAATTTATCTATAATTATAAATTTATTTAGAATAATTGACAATGTCTCATGGGTATTTATTAGTTTTTAAACTATCATAGTGGATATATCTAAACGCTCTAATTTTAATAATTTAATTTTTATGAGTGAATATATTTTAGAATTTTTACTGAAGACAAAAATTATAGTACATAAATTATAAAATGCAGTATAAATGTTAAAAACAATGGTTCCTATGATATTTATTTAATATGGATAATTCACTTGGTAAATAATAGAAAATAATATCAAATAGAATAAATAATAGTAACGATGAAAGTTAACATTAAACGTGTTTATTACAGTGTGAATGAATACGGAGAAGTCTATTAAAAACTAAATAATATTTTACTTGCAATTATTTTCTTTTTTAGTACATTTTATAATAATTTATTTATATTTATATCTTATTTTTAAAATAATCTAAAACTATATAATAGTAATCCCTCTTTTTCAGGCAAGATACAATTTTAAGATAAAAAACAATTATGGTAAGTCTGTATTAAATTTTGAGAATCATGAATTTTATGTATTAAATATGCAAAAGTCCACAAGGTCACCAACTTCTAGAAGGGGTGACTTCTTTGAAATATCTTAATAGATTTGTCTTAATTACTTACGGATTTAAAAATTTTAGTTGGAAAGACAAAAAGGGAATATTTAATTAAGTTTAATAGTTTTTTTTTAAAAAGGATTTATATATTATTAAACTATCATGAAAATAAGTTACAAATGGTAAAAAAAATTCAATTTAACTCGTAAATATATTAAAAAATTATTATAATTAAATGAATACAAATAATTTTATTAGAATATCGATTAGTGTATTCATTACTTAGGGCTTAATGCTTAATATTAAGATTATGATTGATTTTAATGTGTTAATTATTACAAATTTACTAATTACTTTGAATAAGAAAATTTTTTTAGATAAAAGTCTTTACATAGATGTATTATAAAAATCAATATTGATTAATCTAAATACTAGAAAATTAGCACTATAAATATTGGGTAAATTCAATCAATAATTATAAGAATTGATGCTTAATTAATATTTATAAATAAAAATTAAGTATTAATAATAAATAATTAAATAAATAAAATAAAGAAAATGGAAACTGAGAGAAGGTTGTAACTGATAAGGACAATATACTAAAATAATATTTAAGTTTTAAAAAGTAAATCTTTATATTTATCTTTTGATTGTACTTACAGGGAAAACTAGATACCACAAGATCAGTAATTTAAAATTATAAAACACTCTATTGAAGGAATTCAGCGAGATATGGCGAGGAGGGTAGTTGTAAGTATTATTTAAAATTTTAATTTTTTTAAGAGCAACTTTTTCAAAAACAATCAAAAGTGAATAAAATAACATAAATTCGATAACTCACCAAAATTATGAAGCGGAATTTTGCTTTCAGGAGACTTTTGAACCATGGATGTTTCCACAGAATAGGCACGACTTTTCTTTTGCTGTTCAATCTTAATGTGTTTTCTGAAAAAAATAACGAGATATCATTGAACTATTGACTATTACTAGCTGTTTTCATTTTGATTTACTCATAGCAATTGCTTTGCATTTTTACCATTTGAACTATTAAGTTTAAAAATAATATTTTAAGAGAAAAATGGCTCTCCTTGCAGCTTCATATATACATGTTCTCTATGTCTTTGAACACTCTTTCTCAATATGGATTTCTTTATTCAATTCTCTGTTAGATCTCATTATAATTTAGGACAGGTAATTTATTTCAGAGTGCCAAGCATCTTATAAAAATGAATTCTATTTGGGAAAACAGCATAATCTGGGTGGTAGTTCATAAATTTTATTATATGTGTGTCCTCTTGAGTTGGTATTAAAATGTTCATTAATAATTGTTTTTCTTAGTACTGGACGTTTAGCTATATTAACTCCCTAGTTTTAAAAGCTGCTTTTCACCACGTAAGAAATCTTTGATAGACCTCATAGTAATATGGTTTAAGTTGAACAAAAAGATTTCCTCTATAAGTGTTATTATTAATATCTTACTGTTTTAACTCTTAAAAATTTAAAGCCTGTCAACTTTAGACCCTAACTTATTTAAATTATTTTGTGTTAATAATGTAAGTGTTTGCTTTCCAATAGCTATAATTTTAAAATTAATTATTTTTAAGGATAATCTAATCTTTTTATATAAATATGATTAATGATTTATGATTTATAATACAAGTACTAAAACTCTACTTTGAGACTTGAATAAGATCTTTATCGGCTCATTCGAACTTATAAATGCATTTTATAATATGTAAAAGTTTCTAAATTAATCAGAATCTCCTGCAACTCTTTGCGTCTTTTTACGATAATTCAATAGGATCCTTCTAGCTCCCATCATAAAATCTCCTAATAATTCTTTGAAATAAAGTTAAAACCTCTTATGTTAAAATAAGTATATAATTATTTATGCTTTTAAAGAATATTTATAAATTAACTATAATTTAAATCAGAATTCATTAGTGCGGTGGCAAACATCAACAATGATCTTATCAAGAATTGAGAGAAGAAATGAAAGCATATATTATGGTTTTCAAAAAATAACACTAGTAAAGGACTTACAAAAAATAATGTATTCAAGTTGTCTATCTAGAATGATAAATTGAAATTCATGGTAGCTGGGAAGGATATTTTTTCAATGGATTCAATGGATTTCTTAAAGCAATACTGGGACTGAGCTGCCATAATATGGTTGATAACTTTACCGATTAATGGAGACCTAAATTGAATTATTGATTTTGGAAGAAATTGAGAAAAGCAAGGTAAAGTGATTAGCAATAAATGCAAATATTAGAGAGAAACAAGGGAGACATGAAAGCCAATTAATTAAGTAATAAATGATGAAGTCGAAAACTACGAAGATTAAAATGAAATATCTTTTTAGACATTTAGATTTTTATATTATTATTACTATTTGTATAATCATTTATTAAAAAGTTAATTCACTATATCCTTCATATTATAAATTATGAGAGTTACTTCTTAAAGTAAATTTGAACGTTTGTATTTAAAAATATATAGTAATTTTCTACTAAAAATTAAATATTTGTAACTTAATATGTTACAGTGAACAAATCTTCTTAATATTTTTATTTATTTTAGTTTAAAAATAAAATTAATCAATAATCTAGAAATTTGGATAGTTTTTACTACCATTTTATATTTAATCTGCACTATTATTAATTTTGATACATTAAATCTATAAAATACGTAACAAATAGGCAAATTAGCATATTTTCAAATAACAGGAAATTTATTGATTATTTTAACTGTAATGTTTTAATATTTTGTAAATTAAGTTTGAATAACAGCTAAGATATAAACGACATACATCTCCGCATAAATATAACCTTATTTTAATCTTCTATTTATTGCTTTTCACTTGAAAAGCCTCTGCTGATAAAGATCCTAAAAAACATTTTTATTATTTTATTCATGATTAACTTCATTATTTAAATTAATGAGACAATAATTATACCATCCTAATATATATGTATAGCTAGGTAACTTATAAATCTATGGAAGAGCTCTGATTTTTCTACTAGACTCTCTCTAACTGCCTCATCAAAACCAGTTGCCAAGTAAGTAAAGTTGTTGTCGACATCCTCCTCAATCTTTCTGACCCATTCTTTGCTGTGTGATGAGATTTATGAATCAAGTTATAGTATGCTTGTAAGTCAATCTCCAATGGTTATTAGGACTGATGGATTATTATGAGCGATTCTAGTTACAAGAGTGGTCATAAGACCTAAGAGATTGCGCCATATATTCGAAAATTGTATATAAGTTCTCATAGTATTTTAGCACTTTCTTGGAATTCTTGAGGTCTGTTTCTTCTTACTCTGATATATTCTATGTGATGAAGTTCTAGTGCTTATTCATGATGTAAAGATCATGCATGGGTCTGGTGAACAAACTGTCTTACTCCTCATAATTGTGCTCATAAAATTGAGAGATTTAACGCTGCACTATGTCGTATTAAAGCACATCAGCTCTTGAGGCAGCCCCTATATTTTCATGTTAGAATTTATTAAATTATATAATGTTGTTTGCAGTGAAAAGGTAATTATTAAAGAAAAGATCTAATACTTACAGAGGAAGTTTTATATGATCATGTTTCTGAGGACATTTGCTGAGGATTTTTCTATAGAAGTGAGGTTTCATAAAGCTGCTTAGTGATCCACTTAAGAAGAGATTCATTTTTATCAAACTTATTAATTTTATTTATATTTTAAATTAGAATATATTAAAAGCGTTACATTTAATATAATCAATAAATTTCCTGATATTTGAAAAAATGCTAATTTAACTATTTGTTACGTTTTTTATCGATAATGCAAATAATGAAGTAAATAAACACTTTAATTAAAATATTTAAGTATATATACTAGTAACAAAATGATCTGAATATAAATGTGATATATAATTACTCTTAATTACAATGAATGGTGAGAAATTTAAAATGAATAAGTTTAGAAGCAAACTATAAGTATATAAAATATAAAAGAATTAATGGGGGAAATAAATTTATTTTTATATCTAAAATTGGCATCAGAAAAAATTATTTTTTTAAAAAGTGTTATATATATATTGTATTATTGTAATCAATGGTAATATGGAATCATTTTTAATTAAAGTGATACGAAGATATTTTAGTATACTTTATTAAAAATTTTAATTCATTTAAATATAAAAAAAACTATATCATTTAATAATTATTAGTGTTAAATTTAAAAATAACTAATACAAATTTCATATTTTATAAATTATTTGTAAATTATTATATTATATAATATATTATTAAATTATAAAGTTATAAGGATAGGGTGATCCACACGGGCCCGAGGCTGGAGACTTTCTAATATACTAAGGCTTACCGAGGGCAGGTTGGGGATTGCTGGGCGCAATGCATGAGGGACCAGTCGGCGGGGTTCAATCTGTTAGATCCTAGACTCCTCGAGTCGTCTGCACGCTAAGGATTTCCCTGCATAGATGAGTTACCTGGCTTGAGTTCAGTTTCCTAGGTAATAGGGAGCAGGATGAAGGTACGCTCTGCCTTCGAAAGTGAGAATTGAAGCCAACGATAAGGATTTTTCTCCACACCGGGTTAGGGTGCTGTAGCTACCACATCGAAAGGATAGGGATTACGTTTCCCAGCAGCGGTGGGACCGGTATGCGTTTTTCTCCATCTTCTGTTATTTAGTTGGATCTCACGAGCTCTGTCCCCAAGTACAAACTGTGGTGACATCTTGATTCTGGGAGAAGACTAGGTATTAGTGAGAATGGTTTTTTCGGAGTTTTCTTCTTTTGACTGCCACGTCACGTAAGTTTGCCACGTCAACTCACTAAGATACGATTACGTCACGACTAAAATTGATGGTTGATTTTAGTATTAAACAGTGATATGTTAAATTTATTTGATTTTAAATCATTAATCATCATTATATTATATTCAACAATTTGTATTTATTATTTAAATAATTTCTGTGAATATTTGAAATTATATATATTTATATTTAATTAAAATAATTACTTCAAAATAGCTGAATTAAACACTAATTAATATGATTGTAAAAGACTTTATTTTATAATTTCCAAATTTTATTTGTTTTTATTAAAAAATATTAATTATTCAAGTTAAATATAAAATTAAAATAATATCTGGATCCTATGTGACAAAAAAGTATGACATTGAAGTGGAAGAGTCTTGAGATACTTACCATCCATGCAGGTAATAAGTCCTGATAGTCACTTAAACCAAACAAAGTCTCTATACAGGATACTGCGGGGTACATATAAAGGGAAGAAAGAGCATAAAAATTTATATTATAAACTGGTTGGTTTAATCTCCAGTATTAATTTTTGTAAAGCATTCAATAATATTGTATAAAATATCTTTTATTTTATAAAAAAATAATACAATCATAAGAATTGTGAAAAACTAAATTTAAATTCGTAATGATTTCTTATAAGCATGAAAACTACATTTTTATTGAATAAATTCAAGGAAATAAATTAAGTTTCCAAGATTTATCTTTTCGATAAAATAATCTTCATTTTATCTTCCAATTATCTTTGAATTCCATTACCAGTAATTATTAATGGTATAGTTGCTAGTTAATCATCTAAGTATATAAATGAAAAGCTTGAATTATTTGTTTTAGGTGTGTTAGTATTTACTAAAAACAAATTTTTATTACTTTTAGAGAATAACTGTTTAATATTGTTTGATATGCTAAAACAGAGAAATATAGTTTGATTTAAATTATCATATATGTCTTCTTTTAGTTTAGGATATACTTTATTAATTAAGATAGAGTCTCTTTAGTAATCGAAGTATTTTTCTAGAAATTTATTTGTAATTAATTGCATTCTGGTTTTTAGATTTAGAAATTTAATAAATTCCCTTATAGATGTGAGTAGAACATAATTTCTTAATCTTCGAATGGGAAAGAAGATTTACAAATTAAATTACGTCAAGATTTTCTTTTAAATCAAAGACATTTTAAATTCAAGTTATCGACTCTGTAGATTTAAAAGTTTAAATGAAAAAATGTTTGAATAATATTTTTGCATATTTTTTATACATTAAGTTGGTGGGGTTGAAACTATTTTGCAGGACGCGCAGATAATTATCAAATTTTTATTATTTTTTAATTTAAATTTAATAGATTATATTTAGTGAATAGTCAGCTAGCTTTAATTCAAATTTTGTTTATAATCTATCAAACTTTTGGATGTATAAAACTAGATTTTCTATTTAATCTAATTAAATTTGGATTTTATAAGCTTAATTTAGAAAATTTTCATTCATAATTTGAATTGAAAATGAGATAGTGAAAATCTTAATCTTAATTATCAGCTTACTTTATTTTTTTATATAAATAAAATCTGGTTAGTTGAATTATTAATGGGAAAAAAATTAATGAATAAAAATTAAATAATATTAAAAAATAATTCTAATTTTCTTGAGAAGTGAATCTAAATTATTAATCTCCCATAATTATCTAAAATTATTTTTATTTAAATTATAACAATTTAAAAACGAATATATTCATGAGAAAAATAATATTTGATATAATTGATTTATTTTAATGCAAATACCAACCTAAACTTTGCAATTAATTCTTAAAAACAATTAATTTTTTATTATTTTGTACTCATATAAAATATAAATGTTAATACCGTTGTTATTTATTTATCTTCAAAAATTCAATTAAAGTATTTATATAAAATAACATAAGGAATCACATAAATTTATGATATAGAGATATTCCTGCGATAATATTTTTAAGGATATAATTTCAAAATGTTTTTAAATAAATGAGAGCGCCAAGAAATTAAGAAATTAGCATCTTTAGAATATTATTATATAGAATATTAAAATAATAACAGACGGGGCTAATTTATAATGGATCCAAATATCTGTATGAGATGACCATCTGTTTACCTCACACCAACTTCAAAATATAGTTGGAATTAACAAAACAGGATTCATATTCCAATTATTTATTATAATTGACTAAGTGACCACTCTTTCAATCAATTGTTTTGGGGATACTTGCTATAGCAAAATATTTTTAAAACTATTTGTAAATTATTGGCAGCTTTATTAACATGAGTATATTTATAATTTCCCCTATTTCAATATAATATATTTTAATAATTAATTTAAAAAAATCATAAACAATTTAATAGGGTATTGATAGTCAATTAATCAATATTAAAGCATTTACTTTATTTGCAAAAATTTCGCATAAAACTAATATTTTCCAATGCGGGTAACAAATTTTGTTATTTAAATAAATCTATATTAAAATTAATGGATTTATTTATATTTGTAATATTAAAAATAATTGACATAAAGCATAAGAAATATACATATTAAATGAATTTAAATTTTCAAAATATTTTTAATTAATTAACCATTATTTTATCTTAATAAATTTAACTTTTATGATTTTATTTCAAACTATTAATTGTATTTTATAAAATAATAAATTTTGCGGTTTAATATATTTATTTCTTTATTTATATTATTATAATTGTTGAATCAATTACCTCACTATTTACACTAAAATCTACTAATAAAATTATAGTCTTGAATTCTAAGAATGAAAAAGTAATACCTTTGAAGAGACAAAAGATTCTTCTTCTCTTTTAATAAGATATATTTCAAATTTGAGAAACAATATGTTAATTTCATCATTTGAAGTAGTTTTGACCCAATAAAATTGTATTTAACAATATTATTTAATTAAACTTTAATGAGGATTCGTAAATATTATTAAATTTATATCTTGTAAGTTTTAAAATAAATTTGGTAAATTTATAATAAAAGGTCCATTTGATAATATTAATAATTAGAGGAAATAAATAAGCATTTGATTGAAATAATTTAAATAAGTTATAACGAGCTAATAAGATATTATATGTCCATTCACAAAAGTTTTTGATACTTTTAAAAGAATTATCAATATATTATTGTGAAATAAATTTATTGTTATGATTATGAAAAAATTGTTAGTTGAGTAAGCACATAAAAATATAATTATTTAGCTCAAATTTTTTAATAAACAATAATATACAGAATAAATTTATATATCATATCTTTAAATTAGTAATTAAAAATTAATTCATAAAGTATAGAATAGCTTAAATATCTTTTGTCTTTAATGATTTTTACATTAAAAACTATTAAAAAATTAAATAATTATCGCAAATTTTCATTTTTTACTTTATACATCTGGATATAAAGCATTAGTTTATAAAAATAAAGTTTTTCATCCTAGTTAAAAGCTAAGATTTTCTATATGAGCTAATATAATTATATGAGATAGCTTATAAAAATGAATTCTAAATGAACAATGCATTCTTCAAATTCACTTCTCTATATATTAATATACCTTGTAATTATTGATTTAAGTTTATCTATACTTATATTTAAAAAAATTACTTGATATAATCAATAAATAAACTTTTTAATACTTCTAATGATAATGCTTAATTAAAAACCTTATTTTTGCTTGTTATATCATATTAATCTGTAAATAAAATTAACTAATTATTGGTAGATTTTTTAAGAAATGGTTTGTATTTTATCTATACTTATAAAGTTTAAGATAGATTTACTATGATGTTATTACAATATTAAAATAATTGGTTAGTTTTTAATTATTTTATTTATTAATATAAATAAAACCCCAAGAGAATAATTTTAGAGAGAATAGTAGAATTAACTAGTAGCAGACATCAAAAGTAATATAAATTCATAATTTTATCTTATTATTTAATAAATTATAAACTTTTATTGTATCGTTTGAATCTTTAGTTTATTCAATGTATTTAACTTTCTTGCTTATATCATCCTAAATTCTCGACTCCGTTACTATAATTTCTTATTTTAACTTTTTGTCCATATCAATTTAATTATAGTTTTCTGGTTTATTTCTTATTTCGAAACAGATTTCTCTTGACACTTTTGATTTTTTCTTTCTTGTTCTTAATGAATTTTCTATGGAATTTGCTTTCGTTTATTAAGTTATTCAATTTAGGGATTGAGAAAATTTTTATTTAACATTTTCTAAAATTATCAGAATATGTGGATCAATTTGCTAATGCTTATAAGGAAAGTTTGAAATTAAACTTGTAATAATTAACAAATAAAAAGATGGTAACACTATAGGATTTTAAATTTAATTGATGGGTTCAAATTCCATTATGAATAGTTTTTTAGTCTCTCCTTATTCTTAATAGTTTTAAGTATATTTTAGAAGTATTAAATTTTTAATAATTATTCACTGAATCACCTTATACGAATGTTTTTACTCTTTTAATAACCAAAAAAAATAATAGATTTTAATTATTTTCAAATAAATATAAATTATAAGATACATAGTCAGAAAAAACTCTTATTACTTTATTTATTTTACTTTTTTGTTAATAATGCCATAATAAATAATTGTTTAATACATTTGAAAACTTCTTATATATAGATTTAATTAAGAATTATCTATGGTTAAGGACTTTATTTAAATAACAGATTATGACTAATATAATATATTAATAAGATAGTATAAAATAAGTTAATATAAATTATTATCTATATAATAAAAAATGCTCATATAAATCTATAATTGATATTAATGTAATCAATTTAAAGGGAAACTTTGAATTTTTAGATTAAAAATGGAGGATATGTAGAAATGAATAATTATAGAAATGAAGAATAGAGAAATCTAGGAATATTTATTTAAAAAAGTAAATTGCAATTAATAATTAAAAATGATTTATTTAAAATACAAAAAAAACGATACGTAAGGTGAGCTGTTTGTTCATTTAAAATACAAGTTACAATAAATATTCATATAACATTCAATTTTAAAGGGGCTGCACAATTCAAGAACAAAAATAGGACTTAATTAAAGACTCGAATTAGAATAAATGAAAAAATTTAAACAAATCTGATTGTTAAAATACGAAGTTAAATGCTAAAATTACAGTAAAATATCAAGATATTGATATTTTATTTCTATAAATCATATTTTATTTATTGTAAATTAATGTTGTAATCATTTTGTTTTCATTAAAAATCATAATAAATATAACCAAAATTAAAAACTAAAATATTCTTTTTAACTTCATTAAAAAGGCTAGTATTTATAAAAATGTATTATAAGGTTTATTTGATTAATTTTACCAACTTATCATAAAAAATATAAACTTTAATTATTTATTAATTATGGTAAATCCAAGTATACCATTTTAATATTTTGATTAAATTTAATAATTAATTAATAAATAAAAGTTGATTTTTTTAATAGAAATCAATTGAACTTAATTAAATTTTATATCAAAAATTTACAATATCTTTGATATATTTTACTGGATGATTTGTAAAAAAAATTATTAAAAAATTTAATTGATTTTAGAGTATAAATATCTATAATCATAAATGATAGAAAATTTAGAATATAAAATATTTATAATAAATAAGACTATATTCATGAATAGTAGTACTAGTAAATAACTCAGGTAAGGTGTTAATAATAATTGAAATTAAGGTTTACTCTTAAATTTTCTTTTTTAGCAATGGAGTTTTTAAGTTAAGCATGACAATCATGTTGAACATTTTCCCTTCTTGTTCAAGGAGCGGTCTCTGGTGTTGCTTCGATGAGTTTAACAGAATTAATATTGAGGTAAGTGCCACTCCATTACTATTGTATATAGGTAACCACTGACTGAAGAGCCTGATCAGTGACCAGGAATGCATATTTAGTGATAACTAAGCTGGAGACAAGAGATCCTCCGCCGGTGACAATCGTTGGCGGGTGGTGGGGTTCGAACCAGGCTCCTTCAGCTGCGTGGCGAGGTGGCCACACCTAGCTGCCTGGTCACTGATCTATATTCATGAATATTAAAATAATTATTTGTTATTGAGAATAGTGTACTTTCATACCACCCCATATTATATTATGGATAAATGGAAATTAAGAAGATAAGTTATTACATCAATATTATTGGTATTTAAGGTAAATTGAGTTATTAATTAAACCTACAAATATAATAGCTTTATAACATAATTAAATAAGGAATTAAATTTTTAAATGTAAAACTCTTAAATCCCATATCGATCATTAATCTTTAAAAATAAAGAATAAGATAAAACTAGTTTATATCAGAAAATATTTACATATTTATAATTAAAAAATAATGGAGAGAGGACTGAACCTTATGGAGTTTATAAGGTAAGTGTTTACATTTTATATATCATAATATTTTGCATTCTAGAGCATTAAATTTATTGCAAAACATCTTTTCTATGTAATCACCTGTAAAATATATTTGATATAGAGTAAGTAGACAAAGATTAGAGCTGAAGTATTAGAGTTTGGCTCATAATCAAATCAACACAGAGAGATTTATGATTTTTAAAATCAATAAAATACAATATATATATTGACAACTTTTCAAACTCTAAAGTTATGTCTGCTAAAACAGAATAATTTTGAAAATGTAAAATTAAAAATTGCTAAAAAATAAAATAAGTGTTAGTTGATATTATAAAGCTAATCACTTAAATATTCATCTCATTTATTTAAGCTTTTTTTAAGATAAATTAAATCAGCATTATAGTTATCAATTTAATGTCAGATGTAAATTATTTAAATTAAATTAATTCCTATTCTTTTATATATTATCAATATTAATAAATTATAAAATCATTATTATGTAATATTATATAAATATAACTAATTTAATAGTTTTGGAAATGAAATGTGCTAATCTAGTGTAATACATTTTTTGAACAACCTGAATGAAAATTATGATTTATGGTGTTTCTCTAGATAAAAACTTCATTAATAATTCACTATTACAATATAGATATGATAAATATTAATATTTCTTTCATATGAGAATGTGATAGCTGCCATATCTATCAGAAATCTTGTACCATAAAAATTTGTTTAAAGTAAAAAGTAAAATTGTAGGAGTACATTTGAAAATGGGAAATGAATTTTTAATTAATATACAATAATTAAAAATCGTGGGAGTTAAAGTTTGCCTATCAGAATGATCTTGTGCTCATTCGAAAAAGAATATGAAATTAGATGAATTTTATTATTGGAGGTACTATTTTATCTCATCCCTGTAGCGAGATAACTCGAATTGAATTAAGCACCTCTTAATTTATTAAATTATACCCTTACATTAAATTCGAGTTTTCTCGCTCCAGTGATGAGATAAAATAGTACCGCTAATAATAAAATCCATTTAATTTCAAAATCCCTATCGGATTATCATTCTAATAGGCCAACTTTAACTCCCACGATTTTTAATTTTTGTATATTATTGATAAAATACGTAAAAATAGGAAATTATAGAAATAAAATAAATATTCAATTATGACCAAATTATAGGAACCATTGTGTTGATCGAATGTGTATTACTACAAATTTTGTTGATTTTAGTGTTTAGCATCATAATATAAACCCCAAATTTTTCTTGAACAACTAAGTACTTGATTTTAATGTTTGGGAGGAATTCGATGATTTACATGATCGTTTGACACAGTCAATTGGCGTTGATCAGGCATGGTCACTTCGTGTCGATTCGTCGTCGATAGGCTTGAGTTGAGGCCAATCAGCAATCCATTCTCATCTTCTAGATCTTAAAATCTATTGCTCCATCCTTGATCCATCGGTGCCATCATTGGTAGCTCAAGCAGTTGGACCATCGTTGTGTATTGGTGGACTTGACCTCTGCAATGCGCGGAGGTGAGAGAGGTTTGAGTAGGTTGGCGATTGATTAGTTTAAACTTAAACTTATAAGCGTGATTTATAATAGGGAAGTTTTAATCAATTAATTTAACTGTTCAACTGCTATTTATGCTTGTCTTGAGTAGGGCAAGAGCACCTGCAACTCCACTCATCGTCATTGATGATTGACTCATACGAACCCATGTCTGATGGTGGTGCACCACTGCTTGACGCTGAACGCACAGAGCTTGTTGACATCACTCTTGGTCATGGCCTTCAGGATCTAGGAGAGTCTCTTAACCAAGTGAATCCTATAAGTAGTTATGGTAACTATCCTTACTTGCTGTTTGCCTGCTCCTGCCTGAAGTGCCTCTTGATGTATGAGAACAACTGCTCGATTGGGTTGAGCCAGGGCGAGTACTCTGCATTGAATAGCACTGTCACCTTCAACTTCCTGGCAGTCTCCAGCACTTCAGAGTACTTGTGAATTACTGCGTTGTCCATGAGCAGCACGATCTTCTTCAGGCCAAGGTCCTTGTCAGTGCGCAGCTGGCGCAGGGTGTGGTAGAGGAAGTTCTCGAACAGCACGGCATCGAATGCGCCCTCGATGACTTGGCTGGCGACCAGCTGGTCCTTAGTGATTGCTGCCACGAAGCTCATCGAGAACTGCTGCCTCTTGGTGGATTCTTTGGTGATTGAGAGATTCCTAGCCATGGTGCCATAAGTGCCCAACCTCTGGCTGACTTGCTGTCTGACTGCTGCAATGGGAGTATAATGTTACGATGGT
>ARYC01017933.1:0-15313 GCA_000711775.1 Oxytricha trifallax
AGAATAATCAATATGATTTGAATTCAGTAAGTCCATTTAAATTGCAAATGTTTTAATGGCATTTTAGTGGCAATCTTTTCAACTTTAAAAATGAAGTAAATGTGTTAAGAGTCTCTAAGTAACTGAGTTATAAAGTTTATAAGCTTGGCATGTAATGAAAAAGAAATATTGATGAAAGAATTACGTCAACGCATTTTAAGCAAATTATTTTCTTAAATCTCATTCTTATAAAAATTCAAATCATAATCTTGCAAGAATTGACATGGTTCCCGTCGGCAGATATGAAAACGCAAAGATAAAGCATTGTAGAGATAGTTAATTCTATTGATGCTTGACAATTCAATTTAGCCGAAACATAGTCGTACCCTCGAAAATTTAATTTCAAATTGAACCTTTAATAAAAGTCAAATCCCCAAATTTACAAGATTTGCTAACTTCTAAAAATCTTTTCAATCGAACGATAATAAGAATGTTATTGAGAATTTTATGTAAATGATTTAAAGACTCAAAAACCCATGAAAGAATTTTAATTTTATATCTATGAAGAAATGAGAAATGTGACCATTCTATTAGAAGATGCATAGAGCTTAGCTTATTTGATTCTGTGTACACGAGATGATATTAGTACTATGTCAATGTAAAAACAAATTTAACAGAGCTCATATACGAGCTGTTTAAATTTTTAATAGAGATAGGTTCTTCAAATAATCAATCAAGCAAATGAAAATTTTTCCTATCGAAATATCTTTGACAACTTTGCTACTTAGCAATCAAAACATTTAGGTATTTATAACTGACAGCTTGAATGCACGCACATTCTACTTTCAATAATCTTTAGAGAGGGGCTGAAGCCACTTGGAAATGAAAGATTGAATAGAGACAAGGATATAAAAATCGTTTCAGTAATCTCAACTTATATTTCAATAAATGTATATTGTTATACTCACGTAATAGATCTTCGATCCTTCTCCATATTCTATTATGAGCTCAAGAATACCTAACTAATCAAACGACCTAATTACATATTTAAAGGATTTAATAGTTTTTAATACAAGAATAATAAAAGAATAATCAATATGATTTGAATTCAGTAAGTCCATTTAAATTGCAAATGTTTTAATGGCATTTTAGTGGCAATCTTTTCAACTTTAAAAATGAAGTAAATGTGTTCAGAGTCTCTAAGTAACTGAGTTATAAAGTTTATAAGCTTGGCATGTAATGAAAAAGAAATATTGATGAAAGAATTACGTAGACGCATTTTAAGCAAATTATTAGTCTTAAATCTCATTCTTAATAAAAGTTTAAATCATAACTTTGCAAGAATTGACATAGTTCCCGTCGGCAGATATGAAAACGCAAAGATAAAACTTTGTAGAGAATGTAAATTTAATTGAGGCTTGACAATTCAATTTAGCCGAAACATAGTCATAGCCTCGAAATCTTAATTTCAAGTTGAACCTTTAATAAAATTCAAATCTCAAATTTACAAGATTTGCTAACTTCTAAAAATCTTTTCAATCGAACGATAATAAGAATGTTATTGAGAATTTTATGTAAATGATTTAAAGACTCAAAAACCCATGAAAGAATTTTAATTTTATATCTATGAAGAAATGAGAAATGTGACCATTCTATTAGAAGATGCATAGAGCTTAGCTTATTTGATTCTGTGTACACGAGATGATATTTGTACTATGTCAATGTAAAAACAAATTTAACAAAGCTCATTTACGAGCAGTTTAAATTTTTAATACAGGTAGGTTCTTCAAATTATCAATCAAGAAAATGAAAATTTTTCCTATCGATAGTTAGTTTGTATTTTTTCAAAAGTATCTTTTGCCAATTTTAAATGATTATTATTGTTCTCTATAAAAAGTAAAAATTTTACTGCGTCTTCATAAATCTTTTTTATATGTCTCATTGAGTGGCTCATCGACTGCATCCTTGATTTCCAGTCTTTTGAAATCTTAAATGCACCCATTTTACTAAAATTTTGCTTTTTGAAGACTAGAGCCTTTAACTATCTTGTCTTTTATGTGTTCATAACATTTATGATTCCATCACTAATTCACAGTAAGATTGCCCACTATAATTTCTTTTTAGAACTTTTTCATTTTCTGGCATTCAGACTATCATCTTCAAAAACCACTAAGAAATGTTTGACAGTAAAGGTTTACCTTTTAGCAAGCATATTTATAAGTTTTTACTACACCTTCAATTCCATACACTTCTGGATTAAATATTTCTCCATTAACAGTAAATTAATTAAAAGAATCTCAATTTGGATTTTTAAGGAAAGCTTCCTCTAAACCCAAAAATGGTGTTTATTTATCAGAGTCATAATATTGCAATATTTTTCAGGCAGAATCTCATGCTTGGAAATATTAATTATTTGCATGGTCAAATTAATGCATAGATTCAGGGTCCTTAACCTCATCCTATGAAAGTATAAAATGAACTGCAATAGATAAATTAATTTAGCATCCTCTTAAGACATTTTAAAAATGTATGTCACTTTGTGATTGTAAGTTTGCTAATTATCATATTACTAATCTTTTTAGCATTTTTATTGATATTAAAACTTTTTAAGTTCTGTCTTAATTACTACTTTGTGAATGAATCTTTTTATGAGCATTGTTCTTCATTGACTTATAAAATTCGATATTTATGCTCTATCTTCTTCATTGAAAAGCAAAGAAGTTAGTAGTTTGATTTAAATCCATTTCAACCAGCCATTTGTCGATTTTACTATTAAATTTCTGTGGGAATCGTTATCAGAACCTAAGCTGCAGTATCTGAACCTAATGTATTTTTTAATATTTTAAATATGTTTGAATACATGCTTATAGTCAATTTAGAGCTGGAGAGCTCGAATAAACTAACACTGATATCGAGGGATCACTTCAAAAGATTGAAAAATAAATATAATAATCTCTTTTATAACAAAATTACACAAATTTTTTACTTTATTCAAGTGTTTTTTTATTCAATTTTATAATTATAAGCTAGATAACATGCTTAAATAATTGTCGATGACACCTCTCTTACTGAAAATTCCATCAATACTATATCCAAATATATATACATATGCAATAAATAAGATTATTACTCATAGTAAGATTTGTCATTTACAATTATTTGAGTAAGTTATCTAGCTTATAATTATATTATTGAATAAAAAAATGTAAAATAAAGATATAAATATGTGTAATTTTGTTATAAAATAGATACTTATTTTTTTTTTTACCTTTTAGAGTGATCCCTAGTTATCAATGATAGGTTATTTAAGTTTTTCGACTCTAAATTGACTCGAAGCAAGTATTCAAACATATTTAAACTATTAAAAATACTTTAAAAACCCCAAAACTCTAAAGTGAGGTTTATAAGTGCTTTGATTTGTTGGGTATAGTTGGGGTCTTATTGGGGTTAGTAGACAAAATGCAGGTTTTATGTGAATTTAATGTATATTAAATGAGTATTAGTGTTATTAATTCAAACAAATTTTATATGTTTATCTTTATTGTATATCATGAACTTTGCTCTCTCTAGTGGTTCAAGGATATCATCTAATGTTTATCGTGGATAGTTTGGAGCTCTCACTATTATCATCTCTAAAATGCTTTTAATTTCTTTGCAGACAGCTACTTACTTTATGTGTTTCTAAGCCAAATTTATTGAATGCTTTTCATGTTAAGTACCAAAGTAAGACATACTTTCCATATCACTTTCTAATATTATTTCAGCTACTGCCCAAACATCCCATTAGACAGAACCATTTGTCCACTTCTATCTTATTGGGAAGTATCCGGAAGTCCCCAGAACCTATGCTAAAGTAACGATTTCTTATCTTAAAGCTCTATTTAAATCGATAACAACTACTTCTAATGGGCAAAGATTCAGCATTACATTTTCAGGCTTCAAATCTCTATGAACATACCCCAGGTCATGCAACTCGTTGACACCCTTTATCATATCTGAAAGTATATCGTTTAAATCATCGGGATATCGATTATGATAGAGATAGTCTCTCAGAGTCATTTTGAATTTCTTGAGTCTTAGTGCGATAAAACCATAGCTTAATATGACACCATCTAACTTAAGCAAATTCTTGCATTCTTTTCTTTAGGCTCTCTAAGAGCCATGTATTCAACAGCAAACTCGTTCAAATACTGTTGGTTCTTAAGAAGATAACTGAAAGGATACACCTTGTATGCATACTCATCAACTAGTATGAGCTTTGCTTTTTCAGGTACGTTTATATTCAAGTAGTTTTCGATACAAGTGCTGAGATCAACTGCATTTAATGCTGGTATATTCATAGCTTTCGCTTATAAGCATGCTGAAATTGTATTGCCTACTGGTTGGTTCATCGATTCAAATCGCTTCTGCCTCTTGTGTTTCTCCTGCTGCTCTCTTTATTATTCAAGAGTATTAGATTTTCTTTTAGCTGGTACTAGTTTTTTAGTCTCTTAATCTTCAATCAAAAACTCGCTGAGGTGATGCTTTTGCATATGCCTTTTAACTTTAGCTGAGTGAGTATACGATTTCATGCAAGTCGTGCACTAATACCTACCATCTACCCTTTCATGCTTGAAAAAGATCTTGGCTTTGCCAGAGTGTACCTCTTTCAGGTGTCTCTTTCAAGCTTTGTTCGGTTGAGAAAAGATTCTAGCAGTCTTCACATTGATATGTTTTTATCTTTTCGATTGGTTGCTGCTCTTTTAGCTCCTCAACTTAATCGATTTAAGTTTAAACTCTTATCTCTGCACTCTCCTTCTGGTTTAATTCTTCCATGATAAAAACTTCTGCTTCAAATCCAAGAGCTCTTAGTTCTACCTCCCTCTCAAAAAAAATAATTTCAGGCTTTTTAGTTGAGCCAAAGTTTAGCTATGATTATCCAGTTCCAAGAGAGATTGCTTTACGATTTAAGTTAGCCGCCATGTTTAAATTCAAATTTAAATTTCTATTATAAAGCTCTAATAACCTCTCTAGTTATAGTAACTTTGTATAGGAGTTGGTACTGCAACAACAATGGTTGATTCTTAGGCGTTAGACATCATATTTATACTAAGTTTATTACTATAAATTTCCTAAATTAATGCTTAATATTTTTTAATTTGGTACCAATTTAGATAAAATTCAGATTGGTACTGGTACCAATTAGGTTTTGAACCATTTTGGAACTTTTCCATTAAAACCTCATAAGAATTAAAGTAGGTACTAATTAAGTTTTGGTTCTATTAAATTGGTACCAATTAAAATTAAACGAATTTAGTACCAGTACTAATTAAATTTAAACAAATTTAGTACTAATTTAATGGAACTAAATTGATAAAAATGGAGCTCAATCTCTGCAGTTTGTTGCAGCTTCTGCAAACTTTCTCCACGTATCTTTGCAGGGTTGACCTCCTATAAGATGCCCATATTTAATAGTAAGATTTTAAACAATAGTATCCAGAAGTCTATAAATTATAATTTGAAATTCATTAATAGGAAGAGGAACAAAGATGGAATCACTCAATGATCAAATGAAAAGAGTCGAGGCTCAAGAAATGATCTCAAGATTCAGAAGTAAGGAAGATCTATATCGATACCTAATTTTACATGGTAAGATAACTTGATGATTATTAACATATTATACAGTTGGTTTATTCCTTCCTACGATGGAAGGAGTAATGGCCCCCTGGGGGGGGCCGCTAAAATATTTTTCTAAATGCTCTAAAAATCATTAAAACATCAAAGTAACATGTTATAACTTATTTAATATGTCTCTAATGATCTTTACAAATTATCTGTAACAACTCAAATCATAGTAACCTATCCCATATCCATCATAAAATACATTAGATTTTCAATAAATATTACGAATTTCTTTTTATATTTTAAGTATATTTTATTTTTAATTTCACTTATTTATTTAATGATTTCACGATTAGCTGTTATTATATTGGGAAATACATTTATTGAGTCAACTGATCTTGATGATAACATTAAAAAAGAACCCTTCATTTAAATGTAACAGCTAATCGTGACATCATTAAATAAATAAGTGAAATTAAAAATAAAATATACTTAAAATATAAAAAGAAATTCGTAATATTTATTGAAAATCTAATGTATTTTATTATGGATATGGGATAGGTTACTATGATTTGAGTTGTTACAGATAATTTGTAAAGATCATTAGAGACATATTAAATAAGTTATAACATGTTACTTTGATGTTTTAATGATTTTTAGAGCATTTAGAAAAATATTTTAGCGGCCCCCCCCAGGGGGCCATTACCCGATGGAAGGTACCAAGATTTCATTCTTGAAAGCAATACTTTGTGAGGAGGAGAAGAAAGCTTTTAAAAATAATGAGATTAAATTAATTGAAATTCCGAACTACCCTGAAATTTCAGTAACTAATCTTTATGAGGATGCCATGTAAGATGAGGAAGTGGTAGTTTACCTTCCTACCAAGAAACAACTCTCTAATAAACTATCAGAGAGGAACTTCTTCTTTGGTGTTCATGGTACAATAAAAGAGGATTATCTCAGAGAAATTATTGAAGAAGCACATAAGAAACGACATTCTATCTCTCCTGAAGACTAAAAGAAGCAAGGCATTCTAATAAGCTCAGCTTGGCTAGAGGAACTTAAGAAGCATCCTTATCTTTCAAGTAAGCTTTGACATATAACTTTGTAGGAAAATCTGGCACTGGTATATATCTTATGAAAGAGCATGCTAAGGTTCATAGAGAGAGAAAGTCACAGACAATTCATGAAGTGAGCAAGAGACTTTATAAAGATGTTTAAAAGCCAGATGAAATGAACATAGATGCAGGAGCTGGCACTAAGAGAAGAAATATGGGCCCAAGCAAGCCATAAGAAGAGGAGAAGAAAGAGAAGCCAAACCCCTTTATGGGTTAGTTTAATATGTGAACTTATTCATTCATTTAAATCTAAAACTTATTTATAAACATTCATTCTTCCCTCTCTCGCACAAACTGTTGTCTTATCTATGCTTACTCTCTTGCAGCTACTCTGAATCAAGTCTACTGTATCTATAGGCAAGTCATGAATTAGGTGATATAGCAGCAGTTTCTTGTAGTGGGTCTTGATTTAACTCCAGTAGAATTCAATTCCATTAAATTATGGGCTGTATGGAACATTGTATACAGGAGTTATCTTTAACTCTTCATAAGCTTTCTTAGACTCCTTAGTCTTATGAACTGATAGGTTGTCAGCAAACAGAATGATCTCTTGATCATTGTATTTATCTCTCAGATTATGTAGGAACTCTATGTACTACTCTCGCTTAATAGAGCGAGGGTGAATCACATAACTCTCTAAACCAGAATCTTTACTAATACCAGCTAAAATTGCATGAGTTACAACCTTCACTTTCTAATTGTAGACTTTTTTCTATATTATCATACTTCTTATACCAAGACTTATTATTGCTAAAATAGATAAAAATAGGAAAAATGAGAAATAGAAATAAATTAATTAATTTGAAGATATCTTAACTGCCACACATTACAGTAGCTCCTAAATCAAATTTGATCATAAGTACTTACCGTCATGTTCCTGATGTCTCGCCGTTGGTTCTCAATGCTTGACTTTGATTTCTTCTCATAAATTAGTCATTTGACCTGATTTGACCTGGTGTAATTTTCATTTATAGAGGAAAATACACGCATTCGACCATTTGACCCATTTGACCTCGGATTTTTGGTCAACTAATTATCATATTAATATAATATTTTAAAACTAATTAAATTAATATATTAAAAAAAACATTCGACCCATTTGACCCATTTGACCTCCTTGACCTGGGTTATTTATGGTCAAGTGATTAGAGTATATATATATATAATATAAAGAGAATTTAAAGTGTATAGATATATTGGATATATAATTACAGAAAATGGTTTTTAAATTGTGCACAAAGTATCTCACTTTCACTCAGTTTCTCGTCTCAAATACCAATCACGCTATCTTTCTCATTATGACTTCTTCTCTTAGGAGTTGCTGTCAATCGTTTCTTCTTCCTCTAAGCGAGTCATAAAGTACTTAGCCAAGTCAATTGTGTCAAATGGCAACTTCGAGTTCTCGCATTTCTACACATCTGTGAGGTCGATCAAATGGCATCTGGCTTTGAAGGCCTCTCTGACAATATCTTCAAGATTATCTAGTGGCAAGGAATTTGTGGTGATCACTTCTACACTGTCTATATACTCTAACTACACCTCGCCGTACTTCACCTCGGTTGAGTAACCATTCCCTTCAAGTAGTCTTTTCATCTTCGCTACCTTATCCTTGGTAAAGAAATGTCTCTCGTTCATCTCATCCATGAGAACAATCTGAGGATGGAACTTTACTGGTATGACTTGGAGCTTAAAGTAGGATTAGCCTTTTTATAGTGCATGGCACACATCTCAGAAGAACGAATGTTCGTATTAAAGAGATTATTCCTCCATTTAATGTAATATTTAAATGATTATTATAAATATAATATATATATATAAACCCCAAAACCCCAATACATATATGCGTGATAAATGTATAAGTTGGTATAGTGATGATTTAATATCGATAAATAGCAAAATTCCAAACTTCACAATTTAACTTATTATAGGGCCTTCAAAGTGCAGTTTCCAATGATCAGTAATGTGGAAAAAAAGTTCGAATTTTATTTCGGTCCCATACTTTACCATTGGATAGAGCACAGTGCGTAGATGAAGAATATGTGGTCCTTACCCTACTTTCGACATCTGTGAGCTGAGTTGCGTCATTTGCAAGGTTCATGGGGCACTCGTTTTGAACCTCCCTCTTTTCCTTAATTCAAATTTTAATTAAATTATTAATACTATTAAATTTTAAAACTTAACTACTATGGTGGAATTCAAAGGACTATAGTCTCGTTCATGTGCACTTGCTTTAGCTCTCAATTCCTGCAAAAGCGTAGACTTCATGTCTCTCTTGCCTGCGGTCATTATTTCCAATCAGTGCAATAAAATCCCAAGTTTAATCGAGCAGGGGTTTTGGGGTTTTGAAGGGCTATAAGCATTTATTATTAAGCTTATTTTAATTAAGCTAAATTTAATTCCATTTAAGCAAATAAGTTTATCAATTCTCCATCTATACATATTACAAATCAAATACAATGAATATAAAATACAATATACTGATACATATAAATTACAAATTATTTATTCAAATCAACTTATTGTATATAAGTAGAATTTATTTCTCAAATTTATCTATTTTACTCTTTATATTTTTATTGTCATATTTTTGTACCAAAAAATAAAGCTTTTTTATTTATTGATACTTTTAATGAAAAATTTATATTTAAAATACAAAATATATGAATCTCAGATAATATAGCTTCTATATATTCATTTTTTATCGTTTTTATATCTATTTTTATATTTAGTATATTTATTTATATTTATTGAGACATTTATTTACAATGTGAAAAAATTTTGGAATCAATCTTAAGAAATTTGTGAATTGGAAACAAATTGATCGTCGGAATTCCACATTGCATTTTATAAATTTCACAAATTGATCTGATGGCAATCTACTTTCAATCTTAAATTTTACTACTCAATTCTAAATATTTGAGATTCGACATAGTTGCAATTCTTAATTCCTGAGGAAATTTCCTTTTCCAAATCTCAAATTTGGAGATTGAATCTCAAATATAAGCAAATTATCAATAAATATAAATAAATTTATTTCAAATAAAAAATTAGAATTAAAATTAAAAATTGTATTTGATAATTTTCAGACAAAAGTGTATTCATAACTTTCGATACTTATAAATATAAATATTTTAATTTAAATAAATTGAATTCTTATGTAAAACTTAAACAAGCATTAAGTTTAAAATATAGCTGCTTATATTATCAAGATTAATTAATTTATATAAACTTATCTAAATGAAATATATAAATTATAGCAAATAATTTCTTCAAATTTTTTTTATATATAAAAAATTAATTTTATCTTTGTTAGTTCAAAGTATATTTAAATATAATATTTGATATATTTATTTTATCTTGTAATAAATTTAACATTAGCAATTGAACCAAAATAACTGCAATATCATAAAATTTGATAAATGCAAGAAATATAAAGATATAGAGAACTTTTTTATACACTTCTATATTTATAAATTTAATAAATTTCTTAAAATATGTTTAAATTATATTTATTTAGTTATTATATATTAGGAATTTTTTATGAATAATTTTATAAAGCCATTTATTTACATTATTTATACATTGCTAATTAATGAATATAAATAATTTAAAATTACTCTTTAAATTTATATTTATATTTTTAATATATTAATACTTACCTTTATTATTTGTTGAGAATTTTATAAGCAATTTAAAAATTTTAACTTATATTTTCATTCCATTGTTGAATAATTTATTTATAAATCTACTATTTCTCACTTCAAAGTCAAATATATTAAGGAATGTATTTGATAAATTTTAATTTGAGTAAACAAATTTTTTGTTAATTGATAATTGATTCTTGAATTGGAGAGAGATTTGATTGTTGATAATTTGGAAATTATATGTTGCATTTACAATTCCACACAACATTTGAGTGATTATAATTCCATTCTGTCTATTTATTCTGCCTAAAAAAAGATTAAAACATATAAAAATAACTAAACGAAAAAACTGTATACAAAGAATCTTGGTCCCTAGTAGAACACTACCCGCTGGCCAAGCGAGCTGCATATAGCAACGTGTTCACTCAAGGGGGGTAACAATTGGTCTACTCGTTACATTGTTGCATAGACTAGGGTTTGAATCCAGTCTAACTGAAGCTGCAACAACAAACTCTGAGATAACAATGTACACAAGCCCTCGGGTCGGCACAACCAAGTTCTGAGGGGAATATAACTACGATGCAAGAGACACTGGTTTAACGATTCTAAAATTAATTTATTTGAAATACATTTATTTCAATTCTTAAAATTCCAATTTTATATGTTTGTAAATAAATTACAAACTTAGGGCTGAGTTTTTTTTGCTGAAATTGTTTGATAAAAATAAATAATTTTTTTATTTTAATTTTGAATTTATTTTTGATTTTTATTAACTTACAAAAATATATTGTAAGTTAACTTTTTAATTTCCTATAATTTTAGGACTCCATAAACATTAAGTTTCTTAATTTTTGAAACTTATCTCAAAATTTTAGGGCAATTTAAGATTCAACTCTAGAACCAGTAAGGGCATTAAAGGAAATCTCATGTTCCTATTCATTTTCAATTTATTTTAAATTGATTTTAATTTTAAAATCTAAAAATATTTTATCTAGTATTTTTAATCTTTATTAACTTTTATAAAATAATTATAATCTCATTATAAGTTAACAAATTTATATAAATTTCGAATGTTCTTAAAATTGGAATCCTACCTAGTTATTTGATAAATACTTTTACATTTATCATTCAGCAATACTTAATCCATGTAAATTTGGTTATCAAATAAACTATAAGTCTAAATAAGAAAAAAATTATAGTATAATTATCATTTTTAATTGCTTTCTTTCATTATATCAAGCAAAATTCTTTTTAATAACTATTTATGAAAATTAGATATATTTATTTAAATTTAAATTTAAACCTAATTTTATTTGATTTATTTCTAAATAAGTTTACATATGTATATTTAACAATTGTAAATAATACTTGAACTTAATTTAATTGAAATTTATTTGATAAAATTTAATTGATTTCTTATAAGAAATGTTCTTTAACTAATTTTATATTTTATTTTAATTTTATGTTGTTCAAATACAAATGAATAGTAAAGTTTGCTTTTTAATTCAAAAGCTTTTATGGTAAATAAAACTATAAGAAATCTTTGTTTAATGAATTAATTCTTATAAGGAAAAGTTTGACATAAGTTTTAAGTGAAAAATTTTGTTATATAAAAGCTTAGAGTATTTTCAAATTTGATTTTGATTTTTCACTACAATAAACCTTACTTAACACTTAAGCGTTATTATCTTTATATATTCATAAGTCTTTAAGTGAGATAGATTCCAAAGCAGCAGTTAAGACATGATAGTAGCATCTTCTTACAAGATTCTAATTTATCCTACTTATATTCATGCCAAGATCTTTCATAACAGCATAACCTCTATAAGGGTTAACTTATAATAACTTACTTTGATTAAGCTCTAGTATTCAAGGGATTCAAGTCTCTATTTTTAATCCAAGAGTACATAAGCTCTGCTGGAGCTAGCCTGTAATGATAAGGCCCAAGAAACATGAGCGGTAATTTGAGAATGTCATACTTTGCCATTACTTATTAAGATCTGTGATAGGGAGCGTTATCAATCATGATAACAGTATTCTTTCTCCACTCCAAATCTATATCATCTAATGTAAGTGCAAGCTTGCACAAGAAGTACATAAATGAGTGTTGATTAGTTCTTCCCCTGTTAACAGTATAGAACAACTCTCCAGTACTTGATACTCCAATAATCAAGTTCATTTGACTAAGCCTCTAAGATTTTGTAACTCTATTCTTAACATAAGGCGCTGTCCAGCCTCTTCTTCTCTCATCAGTCTAGTGCAATACTGATTCATCAATGTTAATAATTCTCTTAACTTCACTTAGAAAGGTATGAATTACTATGCTGCATACTAACGTTGAAGCTTACTACTGTTATTGTTATGAAGGTTCGTTATCTACTTAACTTACTTGTATGTCATCATTAGTTCATTCTTGAGGAACCTTCGAATCATCTACTTTGAACATTGAAGCTGGATCTTTGACACTAAGCTTTTCTGTATATCTGATATTTAGATAGGCACTTAGTCATAAGTAAGCATATTCACTATATGAGTGCGAGCTCTGCAGTGCAGCTTCTTATACTTGCCTCTATTAACTTACTTAAGATTCCAAAAGTTCGCTTTTTTTAATGGATTGTTAAGGTACCTTCTTAACTTATAGTATGAAATGCCAAGCCTCTTCATAATCTGCTAGCAGTTTAGCTTTTCAGACATCCTTAGTCTTTGAGATTCCTGAGCCAGCTTTAGCTCTTTTTGCTGCTGCTCCTTTTCTTTCCTCATGATCTTGAATTATCTTCGAGGCACTATAGCTTAAAGCTAAGTATGCTGTCCAAAGACTGGAAGTGAATCTTTCATTTTATGGTTCTCTAATACTTTCTATTCTAATTCCTTCATATCAATTAAAGGGGCTCTTTCGAGCATACCTTAAGGTTCTAATTCTGATTAGGTATAGTCAGTGTAGATCTCAAGTGTTATCTGGCCTAGAGTCTATATTTAGTGGCCATCTAGTAACGATTCCTTAAATCCTCCTAGTTTTCTTACTCTATAGGTTTCCTTAGGATCAATAATAAAGCCTTTGAAATTCAAAGATTCTAATGAATCTTCCAGATCATAGTAGTAGTTAAGCATCTCTCTTTTACTTACAGTTTCTATCTCAACATCAGCAACTGTAATGTTCCTTTAGTATAACATATTGGTTGTTATGTCATCTGCAGTATTGCTTTCATCATCTGTTTCACTACTTGCGCTTCGCACACTATCTGAACTACTAGAGCTTTTATCTTCTTCCTCTTATTGGAAAAATTCAACCAGCTTAGACTATCTCTTTTTAGAACTTGATTCCATAAGTTCAGTGCTTAATTTCCTAATAATGAATTACTTTGGTGCTGGTAGGAAATCCGCATGCGGAAATCGGATCATGCTGAAGGCATTTCATAATAGTGAAAATTACTATCTCATTATAGTAACAGTGCTGTCTTCATGAGCCAATATTTGGCTATTTAAAACGGCTGATGGCACCCTCCTATTATAATTTAATGAACCAAGCGTAACTTACTGGCATCAATGTTTAAGAACTAGCTTAGAAGTGCAAAAGCAAGAAAGAGCTCTACAACTTTCTCACCCAGGATTGTCGGGCCTTCTTACCCAAGTCTGATTCAACCAACATTTACTTCTTCAAGTCCATTATAAGACCAAAGAAGGAGGTAAGCATCTCTCCTTAATTATAACCGTCTTCATAGTACATCAGAAGAGAAGACGTCAAAGTGTCCGCAGTGCCTCACATAGAGGGACTTACAGTCCAGGACTTCCTCGATTATGCGAGAGACATCCCCAGA
Source organism: Oxytricha trifallax (assembly GCA_000711775.1). Taxonomy (NCBI): domain Eukaryota; phylum Ciliophora; class Spirotrichea; order Sporadotrichida; family Oxytrichidae; genus Oxytricha; species Oxytricha trifallax. Next base: position 14,158 of record ARYC01017933.1, read on the forward strand.
CTACTCAACTTTCTTCCTGATGAGCGAGACTGGGTCCACTTAGACAGGCAATGGATCTGTGATTTGCTCTATGCCTTAGACACCGACGGTGTCACCAACATGATTCACGATGCAATGCTTTAACGGAAAGAAAGGCTTGAGCAAAGCAGAGACCTAGTCATTGAAATGAGACCTGAATTTGTTGACGCACTCTCTAGATGCCTCAGCTTCAGCAGCAAGTTTACTCTCTTTACATTTCCTTTGTAGCCGAGAGAGGCAAAGCTGTGAATCTCATGAAGGACTCATCTAAAAGAAAGAGAACAAGAGATGAAATTGAAGAGGTGAAAGATTATGAGACAGCCTTGAAGTCAGACAGGCAGCTCTTTCTATAAGAAACAAAGAGGCTGAAGCAAGAGCATGATAACTTGAAAAGTGAAGTACTTGACTTACGCAAAATGAAGGAGCAAGTTATGCAAGACTTCGGCTCTCAGAATCTGGAAGGGCAGGTGCAGAACTTCAGCCTTTGACTTCTGCTGGTCTCTATTCTCATCCATTCTTTGAACACTACTAATAGAAAGAGTTAGAATATGGTGAATTCTTTTAGAAATTAAGCTTTAAAATCATCTTCTTTTTAACCCTCTCTTTAGGGGTTCCTATGATCTATATCACTTTTCAAGTTTCTCTTTTAATTTGAAGCCTTCTTCAACCAGGTTTCCATACTTTCTTCGACTTCTTCATGCTCCTTGTAAGTTTCACTAAAAGATTTGTCTCTGCAACTCCTCCTTACAAGTATAACTCAGTTTTCAATTAAGTCCTTAATCTGCTCTGCCTTCTCATAAGCCTTCCTACTTCTCTTATTAGTCTATTTCTTTCCTTCCTTGCTCTTCGATCTTTCTCTGCCTGGCTCTTAAGTGATCTCCTCATATTGGCGCCTCACGCCGTTTTTGAAGATTTTCTCAACTTCACTAATAGGCTTGTCTTAGAGCACAGGGTTCTGGCTCATCTTCTCTACAATGAATTCTATGATAGAAGGTTAATAGAGCCCTAATTTACTTTGAGTGTCTGGCTCTTCAGCCACAGCTTCAGTTTTCATTTTCTCTTCAGAGCCCTTCTTTGCTTCCTCGATATCCTTTTTGGCTCCTATGAAAGAACTTTCTACTTTTTCGACTATCTTCTC
>ARYC01017934.1:0-13767 GCA_000711775.1 Oxytricha trifallax
TAGATGATATAGATTTGGAGTGGATAAAGAATACTGTTATCATGATTGATAACGCTCCCTATCACAGATCTTAAGAAGTAATGGCCAAAGTATTACAATCTCAAATTACCGCTCATGTTTCTTGGGCCTTATCATTACAGGTTAGCTCCAGCAGAGCTTATGTACTCTTGGATTAAGAATAGAGACCTGAATCCCTTGAATACAATAGCTTAATCATAGTAAGTTAAGATAAGTTAACACTTATAGAGGTTATTGGGCCGCCTTTATGAAAGAGCTTGGCATGAATATAAGTAGAATAAATCAGAATCTTGTAAGAAGGTGCTACTATCATGTCTTAACTGCTGCTTTAGATTCTATTTCACTTAAGGACTTGTGAAGCTTAAAGTAAATTTAAACTTAAGCTTTCTATATGGAATATATAAGGACAAAGCAATTAAAGAGAAGAGATATATTTCGATTTCCTTATTAAAATTTTATTTTTTTATATCGTTATCAAGAATTTCCTGAATTATGATATAAAACATTTTTCCTATAGTTTAAGAAATTTTATATTTCCAAAAAGTATTTGGAATTAAAAATCCATTTCTATAATTCTATTGTATTTGAGCAAGAAAATTATATAAAATAATTATTAATTAATTTATAATAGTTATACTTAAAATATTGAAGATTTTACAGTAATATTACTTTATGGAAATGATTTTTTAATAATATGGAAATAAAAATACTTTTATGTTTGCTATTTAAGAAAATAAAAATCAAAATAAGATTTACTTTATATTTAAATCTATTAATGAATGTATCATCAATTTTTTATAAAAATATTTCTAATTTAAATCATATAATAGATATAAGTAGTTAAATAGAAATAAATCTTAAGAATTGTATCTTCGAACAAGTATGATTCAAAATGAAAAACTATATAAATAAGTTATATTATTGCTGAAATATAATTATAAAAATAATAAAAAAAGTAGCAAACATTGGTTCCAAATTTTTACCAAAGTCTAAAATTTATACAAATTTATAAACAAATAAAATCAATATAATTATAAATAAAAAAAGTTGATTATATTTAAAAAATATAGAATAAAATATTTTTTAATTAAAATATTGATAAAATTTAATTGTAAATTAAATTTAAATGGAAAATAAATTTTCCATTATTGCCCTAATGGCTCAAAAAATGAACCTTAAACTTCCCTAATATCTTTGGATAGAGATTCAAAGAATATAAATTTAATTTAAAATAAGTCCTATTGTGATAGGCAAGGATGGAATTGCTTACTATTCGGAATAGTAAGCAGATTAAAAATAAATTTTAAAATCAGAATAAAATTAAAATTAATATGCTAATTTTAAAAATACTTACTCTAAAATAATCAAAACCCCTAGCCTAAAATATAAGTTGCAATGCAGCTTTATAAAATAATTAGTGACTCAAGGAATTATTTAAAAGTAAATAATTCTATATAAATATCGTAAGTAAAGTCTCTTTGTATCGTAGTTATATTCCCCTAAGAGTTTGGTAATGCCGACCCGAGGGCAGCGTAAATACGTAAACTCAGAGTTTGTTGTAGCCTCCAAAATAGACTTGTGTTAAATACCAAGTTCTAAGCTACAATGTAACGAGCAGAACGTAAGTTACCCCCCTTGAGGAATAGTTGCTTATAGCAGCTCACCTGATCAGTGAGCAGTGTTCTTCTAGGTACCAAACTCTTTGGATCCAGTTTTTTCGTACTTTTGCATTTAAACTTTTTTAAAATTTTTTTAGGAATAAATTTGGATTAATATGAAGAAGAATGATTGAATTACAAATTAGAATTGTAAATTTAAGTAAAAATTGTGATATTCCAACAAATCAATCTTATTTCAATTCGAGAATCAATTGTAAAATCAATAAATATTTGTATACAGAATTACAAATATATCAATACATTCACTATTCAATTTTATTTCAAATTGAAATATATCTCAATATAATTCAGTACTTAACTGATTGCTGATAGTTTATAAATTGAAAAAATATAATTAAATATAAACCTCCAATAAATAATAAAGGTAAGTATTATTTTCATTCTATATGAAAAATTAACAATTATATTGCCAATTTTAGTATTTTTAGTATTTTTTATTTTAAGATCTTTGAAACATTTTAAATAAAAAGTTATATATAATGATCTTGTATAATTAATCTATATGAAATAGATTTTTAAAGGCAAAATATTATAAAATAGAATATTAAAAAGTACAAAGCTGAATGAAAGATTGATTTTATATTTTTACTATAAACAGATAAAAATTGTAATCATAATATTGGTAAGTGTGAGAATATAATCACTGCTATATTTTGTTAATGATAAAGTTTTATATATAAATTTAAATTTAAATTTTCTTTGAATAATTCAAAGTATATATTTAACTTATAGAATTTTCAATTATATATAATTTTATTTATATAATCTTTTTTATTTATTTAGTTATATATTTCAAAAGATCCTCAATTTATGTGAATAGGTAGCTTTATTACTTAAATAATCTTATTTTTTTATTTTATAAAGTAAGTCAATCATTTTAAATTAAAAATTCTAACTTATAGATATTGATATATATAACTATATTATTACTATGAAAATTTGACAATGTATTTTCCAATCTTTACTTGAATTTAAAATTAAAAAATAATTAGTTTATAGAGTCAAATATATTACCTGTATTTAAGAATCAATGTCTGAAATTTATAACTCCAAATTGAAATTTCTTTTTGATTATAGATAAGTAAGAATGTTTAGAAGTGAAATATTTGTGATTGATTTCTCCAAATTTAAGATTGGAAACAATCAATCATCAGATTAATTTGTGAATGAAAGAAGATGCAATCTGATATTGACATGATCAATTTATTTGCAATCTTAAAATATCATGAGAATCATTTCTAAATTTCATCAAATTTTAAACAAATGAATAACTATAAATAAATAAATGTACCTTATATATAAATTTATATAAATATTCTTTAAAATGAGAATTACAGATAAATATATTGATTCTATAATTTTTTTTATTTTATATATAAATTTACTCTAAAAATATCAATAAATTATAAAGATTAGTTATTTTGTACAAAAATATGACTATAAAATGAAGTATATTCAAATAAAAAATTGAGTACATTAAATTTCATTTGCATATAGAACGGAAATTTATAAAAACTTTATATATAATTTATAAATCAATATAAAATAATGTTATTACATTTTCTTAGGATTGCAATAGCTTTGCATATAAAATTGATAAATTTCATTGTTTAAATGGAATTAAATTTAGCTTAATTTAAATAAGCTTAACATTAAATGCTTATAGCCCTTCAAAACCCCAAAACCCCTGCTCGATTAAACTTGGGATTTTATTGCACTGGTTGGAAATAATGACCGCAGGCAAGAGAGACATGAAGTCTACGCTTTTGCAGGAATTGAGAGCTAAAGCAAGTGTACATGAACGAGACTATGGTCCTTTGAATTCCACCATAGTAGTTAAGTTTTAAAATTTAATAGTATTAATAATTTAATTAAAATTTGAATTAAGGAAAAGAGGGAGGTTCAAAACGAGTGCCCCATGAACCTTGCAAATGACGCAACTCAGCTCACAGATGTCAAAAGTAGGGTAAGGACCACATATTCTTCATCTACGCACTGTGCTCTATCCAATGGTAAAGTATGGGACCGAAATAAAATTCGAACTTTTTTCCCACATTACTGATCATTGGAAACTGCACTTTGAAGGCCCTATAATAAGTTAAATTGTGAAGTTTGGAATTTCGCTATTTATCTGATATTAAATCATCACTATACCAACTTATAAATCTATCACGCATATATGTATTGGAGTTTTGGGGTTTATATATATATATATATATATATAAAATACATAAACCCCAATACATATATGCGTGATAGATCTATAAGTTGGTATAGTGATGATTTAATATCGATAAATAGCGAAATTCCAAACTTCACAATTTAACTTATTATAGGGCCTTCAAAGTGCAGTTTCCAATGATCAGTAATGTGGGAAAAAAGTTCGAATTTTATTTCGGTCCCATACTTTACCATTGGATAGAGTACAGTGCGTAGATGAAGAATATGTGGTCCTTACCCTACTTTTGACATCTGTGAGCTGAGTTGCGTCATTTGCAAGGTTCATGGGGCACTCGTTTTGAACCTCCCTCTTTTCCTTAATTCAAATTTTAATTAAATTATTAATACTATTAAATTTTAAAACTTAACTACTATGGTGGAATTCAAAGGACCATAGTCTCGTTCATGTGCACTTGCTTTAGCTCTCAATTCCTGCAAAAGCGTAGACTTCATGTCTCTCTTGCCTGCGGTCATTATTTCCAACCAGTGCAATAAAATCCCAAGTTTAATCGAGCAGGGGTTTTGGGGTTTTGAAGGGCTATAAGCATTTAATGTTAAGCTTATTTAAATTAAGCTAAATTTAATTCCATTTAAACAATGAAATTTATCAATTTTATATGCAAAGCTATTGCAATCCTAAGAAAATGTAATAACATTATTTTATATTGATTTATAAATTATATATAAAGTTTTTATAAATTTCCGTTCTATATGCAAATGAAATTTAATGTACTCAATTTTTTATTTGAATATACTTCATTTTATAGTCATATTTTTGTACAAAATAACTAATCTTTATAATTTATTGATATTTTTAGAGTAAATTTATATATAAAATAAAAAAAATTATAGAATCAATATATTTATCTGTAATTCTCATTTTAAAGAATATTTATATAAATTTATATATAAGGTACATTTATTTATTTATAGTTATTCATTTGTTTAAAATTTGATGAAATTTAGAAATGATTCTCATGATATTTTAAGATTGCAAATAAATTGATCATGTCAATATCAGATTGCATCTTCTTTCATTCACAAATTAATCTGATGATTGATTGTTTCCAATCTTAAATTTGGAGAAATCAATCACAAATATTTCACTTCTAAACATTCTTACTTATCTATAATCAAAAAGAAATTTCAATTTGGAGTTATAAATTTCAGACATTGATTCTTAAATACAGGTAATATATTTGACTCTATAAACTAATTATTTTTTAATTTTAAATTCAAGTAAAGATTGGAAAATACATTGTCAAATTTTCATAGTAATAATATAGTTATATATATCAATATCTATAAGTTAGAATTTTTAATTTAAAATGATTGACTTACTTTATAAAATAAAAAAATAAGATTATTTAAGTAATAAAGCTACCTATTCACATAAATTGAGGATCTTTTGAAATATATAACTAAATAAATAAAAAAGATTATATAAATAAAATTATATATAATTGAAAATTCTATAAGTTAAATATATACTTTGAATTATTCAAAGAAAATTTAAATTTAAATTTATATATAAAACTTTATCATTAACAAAATATAGCAGTGATTATATTCTCACACTTACCAATATTATGATTACAATTTTTATCTGTTTATAGTAAAAATATAAAATCAATCTTTCATTCAGCTTTGTACTTTTTAATATTCTATTTTATAATATTTTGCCTTTAAAAATCTATTTCATATAGATTAATTATACAAGATCATTATATATAACTTTTTATTTAAAATGTTTCAAAGATCTTAAAATAAAAAATACTAAAAATACTAAAATTGGCAATATAATTGTTAATTTTTCATATAGAATGAAAATAATACTTACCTTTATTATTTATTGGAGGTTTATATTTAATTATATTTTTTCAATTTATAAACTATCAGCAATCAGTTAAGTACTGAATTATATTGAGATATATTTCAATTTGAAATAAAATTGAATAGTGAATGTATTGATATATTTGTAATTCTGTATACAAATATTTATTGATTTTACAATTGATTCTCGAATTGAAATAAGATTGATTTGTTGGAATATCACAATTTTTACTTAAATTTACAATTCTAATTTGTAATTCAATCATTCTTCTTCATATTAATCCAAATTTATTCCTAAAAAAATTTTAAAAAAGTTTAAATGCAAAAGTACGAAAAAACTGGATCCAAAGAGTTTGGTACCTAGAAGAACACTGCTCACTGATCAGGTGAGCTGCTATAAGCAACTATTCTCTCAAGGGGGGTAACTTACGTTCTGCTCGTTACATTGTAGCTTAGAACTTGGTATTTAACACAAGTCTATTTTGGAGGCTACAACAAACTCTGAGTTTACGTATTTACGCTGCCCTCGGGTCGGCATTACCAAACTCTTAGGGGAATATAACTACGATACAAAGAGACTTTACTTACGATATTTATATAGAATTATTTACTTTTAAATAATTCCTTGAGTCACTAATTATTTTATAAAGCTGCATTGCAACTTATATTTTAGGCTAGGGGTTTTGATTATTTTAGAGTAAGTATTTTTAAAATTAGCATATTAATTTTAATTTTATTCTGATTTTAAAATTTATTTTTAATCTGCTTACTATTCCGAATAGTAAGCAATTCCATCCTTGCCTATCACAATAGGACTTATTTTAAATTAAATTTATATTCTTTGAATCTCTATCCAAAGATATTAGGGAAGTTTAAGGTTCATTTTTTGAGCCATTAGGGCAATAATGGAAAATTTATTTTCCATTTAAATTTAATTTACAATTAAATTTTATCAATATTTTAATTAAAAAATATTTTATTCTATATTTTTTAAATATAATCAACTTTTTTTATTTATAATTATATTGATTTTATTTGTTTATAAATTTGTATAAATTTTAGACTTTGGTAAAAATTTGGAACCAATGTTTGCTACTTTTTTTATTATTTTTATAATTATATTTCAGCAATAATATAACTTATTTATATAGTTTTTCATTTTGAATCATACTTGTTCGAAGATACAATTCTTAAGATTTATTTCTATTTAACTACTTATATCTATTATATGATTTAAATTAGAAATATTTTTATAAAAAATTGATGATACATTCATTAATAGATTTAAATATAAAGTAAATCTTATTTTGATTTTTATTTTCTTAAATAGCAAACATAAAAGTATTTTTATTTCCATATTATTAAAAAATCATTTCCATAAAGTAATATTACTGTAAAATCTTCAATATTTTAAGTATAACTATTATAAATTAATTAATAATTATTTTATATAATTTTCTTGCTCAAATACAATAGAATTATAGAAATGGATTTTTAATTCCAAATACTTTTTGGAAATATAAAATTTCTTAAACTATAGGAAAAATGTTTTATATCATAATTCAGGAAATTCTTGATAACGATATAAAAAAATAAAATTTTAATAAGGAAATCGAAATATATCTCTTCTCTTTAATTGCTTTGTCCTTATATATTCCATATAGAAAGCTTAAGTTTAAATTTACTTTAAGCTTCACAAGTCCTTAAGTGAAATAGAATCTAAAGCAGCAGTTAAGACATGATAGTAGCACCTTCTTACAAGATTCTGATTTATTCTACTTATATTCATACCAAGCTCTTTCATAAAGGCGGCCCAATACCCTCTATAAGGGTTAACTTATCATAACTTACTTTGATTAAGCTCTTGTATTCAAAGGATTCAGGTCTCTGTTCTTAATCCAAGAGTACATAAGCTCTGCAGGAGCTAGCCTGTAATGATAAGGCCCAAGAAACATGAGCGGTAATTTGAGATTGTCATACTTTGCCATTACTTCTTAAGATCTGTGATAGGGAGCGTTATCAATCATGATAACAGTATTCTTTCTCCACTCCAAATCTATATCATCTAATGTAAGTGCAAGCTTGCACATGAAGTACATAAATGAGTGTTGATTAGTTCTTCCCCTATTCACAGTATAGAACAACTCTCCAGTACTGGAAACTCCAATAATCAAGTTCATTTGACTAAGCCTCTAAGATTTTGTAACTCTATTCTTAACATAAGGAGCTGTCCAGCCTCTTCTTCTCTCATCAGTCTAGTGCAATACTGATTCATCAATGTTAATAATTCTCTTGCCTTCACTTAGAAAGAGTATGAATTGTTAGGCTGCATACTAGCGTTGAAGCTTACTACTGTTATTGTTATGAAGGTTCGTTATCTACTTAACTTACTTATATGTCATCATTAGTTCATTCTTAAGGAACCTTCGAATCATCTACTTTGAACAGTGAAGCTGGATCTTTGACACTAAGCTTTTCTGTATATCTGATATTTAGATAGGCACTTAGTCATAAGTAAGCATATTCACTATATGAGTGCGAGCCCTGCTGTGCAGCTTCTTATACTTGCCTCTATTAACTTACTTAAGATTCCAAAAGTTTGCTTTTTTTAAGGGATTGTTAAGGTACCTTCTTAACTTATAGTATGAAATGCCAAGCCTCTTCATAATCTGCTAGCAGTTTAGCTTTTCAGACATCCTTAGTCTTTGAGATTCCTGAGCCAGCTTTAGCTCTTTTTGCTGCTGCTCCTTTTCTTTCCTCATGATCTTGAGTTATCTTCGAGGCACTATAGCTTAAAGCTAAGTATGCTATCCAAAGACTGGAAGTGAGTCTTTCATTTTATGGTTCTCTAATACTTTCTATTCTAATTCCTTCATATCAATTAAAGGGGCTCTTTCGAGCATACCTTAAGGTTCTAATTCTGATTAGGTATAGTCAGTGTAGATCTCAAGTGTGATCTGGCCAAGAGTCTATATTTAGTGGCCATCTAGTAACGATTCCTTAAATCCTCCTAGTTTACTTACTCTATAGGTTTCCTTAGGATCAATAATAAAGCCTTTGAAATTCAAAGATTCTAATGAATCTTCCAGATCATAGTAGTAGTTAAGCATCTCTCTTTTACTTACAGTCTCTATCTCAACATCAGCAACTGTAATGTTCCTTTAGTATAACATATTGGTTGTTATGTAATCTGCAGTATTGCTTTCATCATCTGCTTCACTACTTGAGCTTCGCTCACTATCTGAACTACTAGAGCTTTTATCTTCTTCCTCTTATTGGAAAAATTCAACCAGCTTAGACTATCTCTTTTTAGAACTTGATTCCATAAGTTCAGTGCTTAATTTCCTAATAATGAATTACTTTGGTGCTGGTAGGAAATCCGCATGCGGAAATCGGATCATGCTGAAGGCATTTCATAATAGTGAAAATGACTATCTCATTATAGTAACAGTGCTGTCTTCATGAGCCAATATTTGGCTATTTAAAACGGCTGATGGCACCCTCCTATTAGAATTTAATGAACCAAGCGTAACTTACTGGCATCGATGTTTAAGAACTAGCTTAGAAGTGCAAAAGCAAGAAAGAACTCTACAACTTTCTCACCCAGGATTGTCGGGCCTTCTTACCCAAGCTGATTCAACCAACATTTACTTCTTCAAGTCCATCATAAGAGCAAAGAAGGAGGTAAGCATCTCTCCTTAATTGTAACCGTCTTCATAGTACATCAGAAGAGAAGACATCAAAGTGTCCGCAGTGCCTCACATAGAGGGACTTACAGTCCAGGACTTCCTCGATTATGCGAGAGACATCCCCAGACTACTCAACTTTCTCCCTGATGAGCGAGACTGGGTCCACTTAGACAGGCAATGGATCTGTGATTTGCTCTATACCTTAGACACCGACGGTGTCACCAACATGATTCACGATGCAATGCTTTAACGGAAAGAAAGGCTTGAGCAAAGCAGAGACCTAGTCATTGAAATGAGACCTGAATTTGTTGACGCACTCTCTAGATGCCTCAGCTTCAGCAGTAAGTTTACTCTCTTTACATTTCCTTTGTAGCCGAGAGAGGCAAAGCTGTGAATCTCATGAAGGACTCATCTAAAAGAAAGAGAACAAGAGATGAAATTGAAGAGGTGAAAGATTATGAGACAGCCTTGAAGTCAGACAGGCAGCTCTTTCTATAAGAAACAAAGAGGCTGAAGCAAGAGCATGATAACTTGGAAAGTGAAGTACTTGACTTACGCAAAATGAAGGAGCAAGTTATGCAAGACTTCGGCTCTCAGAATCTGGAAGGGCAGGTGCAGAACTTCAGCCTTTGACTTCTGCTGGTCTCTATTCTCATCCATTCTCTGAACACTACTAATAGAAAGAGTTAGAATATGGTGAATTCTTTTAGAAATTAAGCTTTAAAATCATCTTCTTTTTAACCCCTCTCTTTAGGGGTTCCTATGATCTATATCACTTTTCAAGTTTCTCTTTTAATTTGAAGCCTTCTTCAACCAGGCTTCCATACTTTCTTCGACCTCTTCATGCTCCTTGTAAGTTTCACTAAAAGACTTGTCTCTGCAACTCCTCCTTACAAGTATAACTCACTTTTCAACTAAGTCCTTAATCTGCTCTGCCTTCTCATAAGCCTTCCTACTTCTCTTATTAGTCTATTTCTTTCCTTCCTTGCTCTTCGATCTTTCTCTGCCTGGCTCTTAAGTGATCTCCTCATATTGGCGCCTCACGCCGTTTTTGAAGATCTTCTCAACTTCACTAATAGGCTTGTCTTAGAGCACAGGGTTCTGGCTCATCTTCTCTACAATGAATTCTATGATAGAAGGTTAATAGAACCCTAATTTACTTTGAGTGTCTGGCTCTTCAGCCACAGCTTCAGTTTTCATTTCCTCTTCAGAGTCCTTCTTTGCTTCCTCGATATCCTTTTTGGCTCCTATGAAAGAACTTTCTACTTTTTCGACTATCTTCTCCACTATAGCCTTTACAACTGCAACTTAATGATCGATGGCTATAATCTATTCAGAAGGAACTTCGGGCTCCTTTGCTTGATCAATAATATCCATATCAATAGCTTCTTATTTGTCTTACAAATTAAATTATACTTCATTGAACTTTTTGTCTAATATAAGGTCGATCTCATTCTACTCTACGTAAAGAAGCTACTCAGCACTATCTTTGGAGTTGAGTCTATACAAAACTCTTTGCCATCTGCCCTTAGTATTAAGTCTTCCAATTCTTCCTATAATCTGCTCTTCAGACCTTTTAGAGAAGACATCTGCGATAATGAGGTAAGAACCTCCGTTCTAGTTGATTTCATCATTCGTCTGAATGTCAGTCCCTCTTCCATGAGCTTCATTCAGCAAGTATATTCCATATTCCTTTTTCGCATTCTTCATTAAGTATCTGCCTTCAATCATGGATTCGATATTGGCGGCTTGCCCTCTGCTTAAACTTGTGAAGTCGTAGCCCGATCTCAAAAGGCCTATCTCTATTGCATTATAGTTAGTTGAAGCCACTATTAGAACTGGGGAGTGGCTTAGCTGCTCTATTATAATTTCTTTGATCTTAGCCAAGTAATCACTCTAATTAGTGCTCACAAACACATCCGGGTATTGAGTCTTTTTATTTCCCTAGAGTTTATCAAGAGTGGGAAATACTACAGGTGTAGCTTGAAAAGCTAGCTTTAAACAGTTCTCTTCAGTAAAAGAGAGATTGCTTCCAGAAAATCCTATCACTTTATGAGCTTGCTGAAAGTACTCAAGAGAGTTGATTATAGTATCAACAGAGCCATCAAACATAATCCAGTCGTACTCGTCCACTAATACGTAGCTTTGCTACCATACACTCACAGCCTTGCTGTTCTTTTGCATCTTCTTTAATTAGGGCTAAGTGTAGAAATAGATGCCAGTATCTTTGGCAAAGAAGTTTAGATTGCAATTAAGCTACATTGCTTTAATGACTCTCTAGTATCGTTTGAAGTCTCTTTGCACTAAGTGCTCATTCTTGCTGAGTATAAAGACTGATCTTTAAGTTTTAAGAGCAATAAGGATTGCTAAAGCAATGCATATTAGGGTCTTCCCATTGCCAATACCAAAATGAATGAAGTGATTGCTGTTAAGGTTGTCACAGATATAGTTTAAACATAAGACCTGAGAGCAGTAGAATTTGAAGCCTAAATTTTACTCCAAAGTTTCTAATTTGGCACTTACTCTTAAGAGTTCCTTTGGAGACCTGCTATTGAATCTGGATGCTACTTGGTTTTATAAGTTCTCATTCTTGAATAGCTAAAGAAGGTCATTAACAGCCTTTTCAGAGAAGGCTTCCATAGTCCTTGGCAATTGCATTATTCTTTCAAGGTCAGAGAAGTCACAGTTTAGACAGTTGTCAATAGTGTGAATGCTTAACTATACATTTTTCTCGACTTGCGCATTCACAATCAACTACTATACTTTCCTGATTTGTTCAATCTTCCCTACCCATTATTGATCTCTGCTTTGCAGTCTTTATGCAAGGCCTTTCATAAAATGCACCATTGAGACTTTGTCGATGACTTCTTGCTTTTATAAGAAGGTTGCCCTTGTTGAAGATATGTAGTCTTTTAAAGACTCTAAGTTAGGGGCAGAGCATAAGGCACATATTCTTACAGAGTACTCTGTATACTCTACTGGAATGTCTCTTATAAGGTTCAATCCACAGTCTTGCTTAAGCAAGATAATAAAAGGCACGTTCATTATAAAGAAGGAATTTGGTATTAGTTTGAAGACCTAAGGGTCAATTGAAAAGTAGTGCCATGTTTAAGCCAAAAGCTGAATGATGCCTGGATTAGAGTCGTTTAGCTTCTAGACTATAGCAAGCTGCTTACTTAGACATGTTGCCTCAGTAATAAAGACCAAGTTGGCTAAGCCTATAGCTTGTCTCGCATTGGGTGACCTTATGAGTAAGAGAATTGCTTCTTATATTAAGTTCTCTTCTGGTTGATATTTTTCCCCTGTATAGTAACTGAGGGCAGCCAAGAAGATACGAGCCTTGGAGTCTTAGTCTAGCTTTTAGTTACTTGAGATTAACTCTGTAATTAAATAGAAGAGCCCTTGGTTCACTTAGGGTTCATTTGCCATCTCAAAGTGCTAAAGGAACGAAAAGAGTGATTGGGTGTTGCGGGGCCATTATATCTTGAAGGATCTGTTCCTTTTATTAATAATTGATTATTTGAAACTTTCAAAGTGCTTGACCAACATCTCATGGCCAATGATTGAGCCATAGTTAATAACCAGCTAAGGTAAGGGTCTTGGAGCTTGCATTGATTCACTTGCTAAGCTCACATTTTTTTGGAACTCACTCACCTTCATTTCCTCGTTTGAGAGGGAGTGGTTAAGATTTTTAGAGACCAGTGACTTGGTATCACTGCTGTTCTTGGCTTTCTTGCTTTTGTTATTGTTTATTAACTTTCTCACAACGTTCTTAAAATCCCATGTCTTTTAATAGCCTTTGAAATCCTCCTGCTACAACAGGAGACTCAAATCATAGTTGTTTAAATGTAGATTCCTTTGCTCTATTGATTTTGACGCTATCTTGGGCTCCCTTGTACTCAGCTTTAATGCCCTTCACTTTGCCGCCATCATCAATATTAGCCTTGGCTTCAAGATTTTCAAAAATCCGATCACCCTGGTCAAGAAGTTGAGCTAACTATTCATTTGAATTATCATTCCTTAACTCTAATATAGGTGCTTAGTAAAGGAAAAAAGCTTACCAGGGCTTCGTTCTTCAATCTATAGGGGAAAAGACTCAGCAAGCTGATCCCGCTCTTGAGCTGGATTCATGGTATTTTTAAGTTTTGATTATAGTATTATATACTGGATTTTTAAATTTAATAGGTGGATTATTAAAAAATACCACTAGATTCTTCAAATTTACTATAAGAAAAACCTCTCTCCTTCACTTATCCAATGGATTTAAAGAGCTACAGCCCGCAAACCAGTTCAAATGCATTGCTTATGTTAATACCAACATATAAAGG
>ARYC01017935.1:0-14331 GCA_000711775.1 Oxytricha trifallax
TAAATGCTTATAGCCCTTCAAAACCCCAAAACCCCTGCTCGATTAAACTTGGGATTTGATTGCACTGGTTGGAAATAATGACGGCAGGCAAGAGAGACATGAAGTCTACGCTTTTTTTGCAGGAATTGAGAGCTAAAGCAAGTGTACATGAACGAGACTATGGTCCTTTGAATTCCACCGTAGTAGTTAAGTTTTAAAATTTAATAGTATTAATAATTTAATTAAAATTTGAATTAAGGAAAAGAGGGAAGTTCAAAACGAGTGCCCCATGAACCTTGCAAAAGACGCAACTCAGCTCACAGATGTCAAAAGTAGGGTAAGGACCACATATTCTTCATCTACGCACTGTGCTCTATCCAATGGTAAAGTATGGGACCGAAAATAAAATTCGAACTTTTTTCCCACATTACTGATCATTGGAAACTGCACTTTGAAGACCCTATAATAAGTTAAATTGTGAAGTTTGGAATTTCGCTATTTATCGATATTAAATCATCACCATACCAACTTATATTTATCACGCATATATGTATTGGGGTATATATATATATATAAACCCCAAAACCCCAATGCATAAACCCCAAAACCCCAATACATATATGCGTGATAAATCTATAAGTTGGTATGGTGATGATTTAATATCGATAAATAGCGAAATTCCAAACTTCACAATTTAACTTATTATAGGGTCTTCAAAGTGCAGTTTCCAATGATCAGTATGTGGGAAAAAAGTTCGAATTTTATTTCGGTCCCATACTTTACCATTGGATAGAGCACAGTGCGTAGATAAAGAATATGTGGTCCTTACCCTACTTTCGACATCTGTGAGCTGAGTTGCGTCATTTGCAAGGTTCATGAGGCACTCGTTTTGAACCTCCCTCTTTTCCTTAATTCAAATTTTAATTAAATTATTAATACTATTAAATTTTAAAACTTAACTACTATGGTGGAATTCAAAGGACCATAGTCTCGTTCATGTGCACTTGCTTTAGCTCTCAATTCCTGCAAAAGCGTAGACTTCATGTCTCTCTTGCCTGCGGTCATTATTTCCAACCAGTGCAATAAAATCCCAAGTTTAATCGAGCAGGGGTTTTGGGGTTTTGAAGGGCTATAAGCATTTAATGTTAAGCTTATTTAAATTAAGCTAAATTTAATTCCATTTAAACAATGAAATTTATCAATTTTATATGCAAAGCTATTGCAATCCTAAGAAAATGTAATAACATTATTTTATATTGATTTATAAATTATATATAAAGTTTTTATAAATTTCCGTTCTATATGCAAATGAAATTTAATGTACTCAATTTTTTATTTGAATATACTTCATTTTATAGTCATATTTTTGTACAAAATAACTAATCTTTATAATTTATTGATATTTTTAGAGTAAATTTATATATAAAATAAAAAAAATTATAGAATCAATATATTTATCTGTAATTCTCATTTTAAAGAATATTTATATAAATTTATATATAAGGTACATTTATTTATTTATAGTTATTCATTTGTTTAAAATTTGATGAAATTTAGAAATGATTCTCATGATATTTTAAGATTGCAAATAAATTGATCATGTCAATATCAGATTGCATCTTCTTTCATTCACAAATTAATCTGATGATTGATTGTTTCCAATCTTAAATTTGGAGAAATCAATCACAAATATTTCACTTCTAAACATTCTTACTTATCTATAATCAAAAAGAAATTTCAATTTGGAGTTATAAATTTCAGACATTGATTCTTAAATACAGGTAATATATTTGACTCTATAAACTAATTATTTTTTAATTTTAAATTCAAGTAAAGATTGGAAAATACATTGTCAAATTTTCATAGTAATAATATAGTTATATATATCAATATCTATAAGTTAGAATTTTTAATTTAAAATGATTGACTTACTTTATAAAATAAAAAAATAAGATTATTTAAGTAATAAAGCTACCTATTCACATAAATTGAGGATCTTTTGAAATATATAACTAAATAAATAAAAAAGATTATATAAATAAAATTATATATAATTGAAAATTCTATAAGTTAAATATATACTTTGAATTATTCAAAGAAAATTTAAATTTAAATTTATATATAAAACTTTATCATTAACAAAATATAGCAGTGATTATATTCTCACACTTACCAATATTATGATTACAATTTTTATCTGTTTATAGTAAAAATATAAAATCAATCTTTCATTCAGCTTTGTACTTTTTAATATTCTATTTTATAATATTTTGCCTTTAAAAATCTATTTCATATAGATTAATTATACAAGATCATTATATATAACTTTTTATTTAAAATGTTTCAAAGATCTTAAAATAAAAAATACTAAAAATACTAAAATTGGCAATATAATTGTTAATTTTTCATATAGAATGAAAATAATACTTACCTTTATTATTTATTGGAGGTTTATATTTAATTATATTTTTTCAATTTATAAACTATCAGCAATCAGTTAAGTACTGAATTATATTGAGATATATTTCAATTTGAAATAAAATTGAATAGTGAATGTATTGATATATTTGTAATTCTGTATACAAATATTTATTGATTTTACAATTGATTCTCGAATTGAAATAAGATTGATTTGTTGGAATATCACAATTTTTACTTAAATTTACAATTCTAATTTGTAATTCAATCATTCTTCTTCATATTAATCCAAATTTATTCCTAAAAAAATTTTAAAAAAGTTTAAATGCAAAAGTACGAAAAAACTGGATCCAAAGAGTTTGGTACCTAGAAGAACACTGCTCACTGATCAGGTGAGCTGCTATAAGCAACTATTCTCTCAAGGGGGGTAACTTACGTTCTGCTCGTTACATTGTAGCTTAGAACTTGGTATTTAACACAAGTCTATTTTGGAGGCTACAACAAACTCTGAGTTTACGTATTTACGCTGCCCTCGGGTCGGCATTACCAAACTCTTAGGGGAATATAACTACGATACAAAGAGACTTTACTTACGATATTTATATAGAATTATTTACTTTTAAATAATTCCTTGAGTCACTAATTATTTTATAAAGCTGCATTGCAACTTATATTTTAGGCTAGGGGTTTTGATTATTTTAGAGTAAGTATTTTTAAAATTAGCATATTAATTTTAATTTTATTCTGATTTTAAAATTTATTTTTAATCTGCTTACTATTCCGAATAGTAAGCAATTCCATCCTTGCCTATCACAATAGGACTTATTTTAAATTAAATTTATATTCTTTGAATCTCTATCCAAAGATATTAGGGAAGTTTAAGGTTCATTTTTTGAGCCATTAGGGCAATAATGGAAAATTTATTTTCCATTTAAATTTAATTTACAATTAAATTTTATCAATATTTTAATTAAAAAATATTTTATTCTATATTTTTTAAATATAATCAACTTTTTTTATTTATAATTATATTGATTTTATTTGTTTATAAATTTGTATAAATTTTAGACTTTGGTAAAAATTTGGAACCAATGTTTGCTACTTTTTTTATTATTTTTATAATTATATTTCAGCAATAATATAACTTATTTATATAGTTTTTCATTTTGAATCATACTTGTTCGAAGATACAATTCTTAAGATTTATTTCTATTTAACTACTTATATCTATTATATGATTTAAATTAGAAATATTTTTATAAAAAATTGATGATACATTCATTAATAGATTTAAATATAAAGTAAATCTTATTTTGATTTTTATTTTCTTAAATAGCAAACATAAAAGTATTTTTATTTCCATATTATTAAAAAATCATTTCCATAAAGTAATATTACTGTAAAATCTTCAATATTTTAAGTATAACTATTATAAATTAATTAATAATTATTTTATATAATTTTCTTGCTCAAATACAATAGAATTATAGAAATGGATTTTTAATTCCAAATACTTTTTGGAAATATAAAATTTCTTAAACTATAGGAAAAATGTTTTATATCATAATTCAGGAAATTCTTGATAACGATATAAAAAAATAAAATTTTAATAAGGAAATCGAAATATATCTCTTCTCTTTAATTGCTTTGTCCTTATATATTCCATATAGAAAGCTTAAGTTTAAATTTACTTTAAGCTTCACAAGTCCTTAAGTGAAATAGAATCTAAAGCAGCAGTTAAGACATGATAGTAGCACCTTCTTACAAGATTCTGATTTATTCTACTTATATTCATACCAAGCTCTTTCATAAAGGCGGCCCAATAGCCTCTATAAGTGTTAACTTATCTTAACTTACTTTGATTAAGCTCTTGTATTCAAGGGATTCAGGTCTCTGTTCTTAATCCAAGAGTACATAAGCTCTGCGGGAGCTAGCCTGTAATGATAAGGCCCAAGAAACATGAGCGGTAATTTGAGATTGTCATACTTTGCCATTACTTCTTAAGATCTGTGATAGGGAGCGTTATCAATCATGATAACAGTATTCTTTCTCCACTCCAAATCTATATCATCTAATGTAAGTGCAAGCTTGCACAAGAAGTACATAAATGAGTGTTGATTAGTTCTTCCCCTATTCACAGTGTAGAACAACTCTCCAGTACTTGACACTCCAATAATCAAGTTCATTTGACTAAGCCTCTAAGATTTTGTAACCCTATTCTTAACATAGGGAGCTGTCCAGCCTCTTCTTCTCTCATCAGTCTAGTGCAATACTGATTCATCTATATTAATAATTCTCTTGCCTTCACTTAGAAAGAGTATGAATTGTTAGGCTGCATACTACCGTTGAAGTTTACTACTATTATTGTTATGAAGGTTCGTTATCTACTTAACTTGCTTATATGTCATCATTAGTTCATTCTTAAGGAACCTTCGAATCATCTACTTTGAACAGTGAAGCTGGATCTTTGACACTAAGCTTTTCTATATATCTGATATTTAGATAGGCACTTAGTCATAAGTAAGCATATTCACTATATGAGTGCGAGCTCTGCTGTGTAGCTTCTTATACTTGCCTCTATTAACTTACTTAAGATTCCAAAAGTTTGCTTTTTTTAAGGGATTGTTAAGGTACCTTCTTAACTTATAGTATGAAATGCCAAGCCTCTTCATAATCTGCTAGCAGTTTAGCTTTTCAGACATCCTTAGTCTTTGAGATTCCTGAGCCAGCTTTAGCTCTTTTTGCTGCTGCTCCTTTTCTTTCCTCATGATCTTGAGTTATCTTCGAGGCACTATAGCTTAAAGCTAAGTATGCTGTCCAAAGACTGGAAGTGAGTCTTTCATTTTATGGTTCTCTAATACTTTCTATTCTAATTCCTTCATATCAATTAAAGGGGCTCTTTCGAGCATACCTTAAGGTTCTAATTCTGATTAGGTATAGTCAGTGTAGATCTCAAGTGTGATCTGGCCAAGAGTCTATATTTAGTGGCCATCTAGTAACGATTCCTTAAATCCTCCTAGTTTACTTACTCTATAGGTTTCCTTAGGATCAATAATAAAGCCTTTGAAATTCAAAGATTCTAATGAATCTTCCAGATCATAGTAGTAGTTAAGCATCTCTCTTTTACTTACAGTCTCTATCTCGACATCAGCAACTGTAATGTTCCTTTAGTATAACATATTGGTTGTTATGTAATCTGCGGTATTGCTTTCATCATCTGCTTCACTACTTGAGCTTCGCTCACTATCTGAACTACTAGAGCTTTTATCTTCTTCCTCTTATTGGAAAAATTCAACCAGCTTAGACTATCTCTTTTTAGAACTTGATTCCATAAGTTCAGTGCTTAATTTCCTAATAATGAATTACTTTGGTGCTGGTAGGAAATCCGCATGCGGAAATCGGATCATGCTGAAGGCATTTCATAATAGTGAAAATGACTATCTCATTATAGTAACAGTGCTGTCTTCATGAGCCAATATTTGGCTATTTAAAACGGCTGATGGCACCCTCCTATTAGAATTTAATGAACCAAGCGTAACTTACTGGCATCAATGTTTAAGAACTAGCTTAGAAGTGCAAAAGCAAGAAAGAGCTCTACAACTTTCTCACCCAGGATTGTCGGGCCTTCTTACCCAAGCCTGATTCAACCAACATTTACTTCTTCAAGTCCATCATAAGAGCAAAGAAGGAGGTAAGCATCTCTCCTTAATTGTAACCGTCTTCATAGTACATCAGAAGAGAAGACGTCAAAGTGTCCGCAGTGCCTCACATAGAGGGACTTACAGTCCAGGACTTCCTCGATTATGCGAGAGACATCCCCAGACTACTCAACTTTCTCCCTGATGAGCGAGACTGGGTCCACTTAGACAGGCAATGGATCTGTGATTTGCTCTATACCTTAGACACCGACGGTGTCACCAACATGATTCACGATGCAATGCTTTAACGGAAAGAAAGGCTTGAGCAAAGCAGAGACCTAGTCATTGAAATGAGACCTGAATTTGTTGACGCACTCTCTAGATGCCTCAGCTTCAGCAGTAAGTTTACTCTCTTTACATTTCCTTTGTAGCCGAGAGAGGCAAAGCTGTGAATCTCATGAAGGACTCATCTAAAAGAAAGAGAACAAGAGATGAAATTGAAGAGGTGAAAGATTATGAGACAGCCTTGAAGTCAGACAGGCAGCTCTTTCTATAAGAAACTAAGAGGCTGAAGCAAGAGCATGATAACTTGGAAAGTGAAGTACTTGACTTACGCAAAATGAAGGAGCAAGTTATGCAAGACTTCGGCTCTCAGAATCTGGAAGGGCAGGTGCAGAACTTCAGCCTTTGACTTCTGCTGGTCTCTATTCTCATCCATTCTCTGAACACTACTAATAGAAAGAGTTAGAATATGGTGAATTCTTTTAGAAATTAAGCTTTAAAATCATCTTCTTTTTAACCCCTCTCTTTAGGGGTTCCTATGATCTATATCATTTTTCAAGTTTCTCTTTTAATTTGAAGCCTTCTTCAACCAGGCTTCCATACTTTCTTCGACCTCTTCATGCTCCTTGTAAGTTTCACTAAAAGACTTGTCTCTGCAACTCCTCCTTAAAAGTATAACTCACTTTTCAACTAAAGTCCTTAATCTGCTCTGCCTTCTCATAAGCCTTCCTACTTCTCTTATTAGTCTATTTCTTTCCTTCCTTGCTCTTCGATCTTTCTCTGCCTGGCTCTTAAGTGATCTCCTCATATTGGCGCCTCACGCCGTTTTAGAAGATCTTCTCAACTTCAATAATAGGCTTGTCTTAGAGCACAGGGTTCTGGCTCATCTTCTCTACAATGAATTCTATGATAGAAGGTTAATAGAACCCTAATTTACTTTGAGTGTCTGGCTCTTCAGCCACAGCTTCAGTTTTCATTTCCTCTTCAGAGGCCTTCCTTGCTTCCTCGATATCCTTTTTGGCTCCTATGAAAGAACTTTCTACTTTTTCGACTATCTTCTCCACTATAGCCTTTACAACTGCAACTTAATGATCGATGGCTATAATCTATTCAGAAGGAACTTCGGGCTCCTTTGCTTGATCAATAATATCCATATCAATAGCTTCTTATTTGTCTTACAAATTAAATTATACTTCATTGAACTTTTTGTCTAATATAAGGTCGATCTCATTCTACTCTACGTAAAGAAGCTACTCAGCACTATCTTTGGAGTTGAGTCTATACAAAACTCTTTGCCATCTGCCCTTAGTATTAAGTCTTCCAATTCTTCCTATAATCTGCTCTTCAGACCTTTTAGAGAAGACATCTGCGATGATGAGGTAAGAACCTCCGTTCTAGTTGATTTCATCATTCGTCTGAATGTCAGTCCCTCTTCCATGAGCTTCATTCAGCAAGTATATTCCATATTCCTTTTTCGCATTCTTCATTAAGTATCTGCCTTCAATCATGGATTCGATATTGGCGGCTTGCCCTCTGCTTAAACTTGTGAAGTCGTAGCCCGATCTCAAAAGGCCTATCTCTATTGCATTATAGTTAGTTGAAGCCACTATTAGAACTGGGGAGTGGCTTAGCTGCTCTATTATAATTTCTTTGATCTTAGCCAAGTAATCACTCTAATTAGTGCTCACAAACACATCCGGGTATTGAGTCTTTTTATTTCCCTAGAGTTTATCAAGAGTGGGAAATACTACAGGTGTAGCTTGAAAAGCTAGCTTTAAACAGTTCTCTTCAGTAAAAGAGAGATTGCTTCCAGAAAATCCTATCACTTTATGAGCTTGCTGAAAGTACTCAAGAGAGTTGATTATAGTATCAACAGAGCCATCAAACATAATCCAGTCGTACTCGTCCACTAATACGTAGCTTTGCTACCATACACTCACAGCCTTGCTGTTCTTTTGCATCTTCTTTAATTAGGGCTAAGTGTAGAAATAGATGCCAGTATCTTTGGCAAAGAAGTTTAGATTGCAATTAAGCTACATTGCTTTAATGACTCTCTAGTATCGTTTGAAGTCTCTTTGCACTAAGTGCTCATTCTTGCTGAGTATAAAGACTGATCTTTAAGTTTTAAGAGCAATAAGGATTGCTAAAGCAATGCATATTAGGGTCTTCCCATTGCCAATACCAAAATGAATGAAGTGATTGCTGTTAAGGTTGTCACAGATATAGTTTAAACATAAGACCTGAGAGCAGTAGAATTTGAAGCCTAAATTTTACTCCAAAGTTTCTAATTAGGCACTTACTCTTAAGAGTTCCTTTGGAGACCTGCTATTGAATCTGGATGCTACTTGGTTTTATAAGTTCTCATTCTTGAATAGCTAAAGAAGGTCATTAACAGCCTTTTCAGAGAAGTCTTCCATAGTCCTTGGCAATTGCATTATTCTATCAAGGTCAGAGAAGTCATAGTTTAGACAGTTGTCAATAGTGTGAATGCTTAACTATACATTTTTCTCGACTTGCGCATTCACAATCAACTACTATACTTTCCTGATTTGTTCAATCTTCCCTACCCATTATTGATCTCTGCTTTGCAGTCTTGAAGCAAGGCCTTTCATAAAATGCACCATTGAGACTTTGTCGATGACTTCTTGCTTTTATAAGAAGGTTTCCCTTGTTGAAGATATGTAGTCTTTTAAAGACTCTAAGTTAGGGGCAGAGCATAAGGCACATATTCTTACAAAGTACTCTGTATACTATACAGGAATGTCTCTTATAAGGTTCAATCCACAGTCTTGCTTAAGCAAGATAATAAAAGGCACGTTCATTATAAAGAAGGAATTTGGTATTAGTTTGATGACCTAAGGGTCAATTGAAAAGTAGTGCCATGTTTAAGCCAAAAGCTGAATGATGCCTGGATTAGAATCGTTTAGCTTCTAGACTATAGCAAGCTGCTTACTTAGACATGTTGCCTCAGTAATAAAGACCAAGTTGGCTAAGCCTATAGCTTGTCTAGCATTGGGTGACCTTATAAGTAAGAGAATTGCTTCTTATATTAAGTTCTCTTCTGGCTGATATTTTTCCCCTGTATAGTAACTGAGGGCAGCCAAGAAGATACGAGCCTTGGAGTCTTACTCTAGCTTTTAGTTACTTGAGATCAACTCTGTAATTAAATAGAAGAGCCCTTGGTTCACTTAGGGTTCATTTGCCATCTAAAAGTGCTAAAGGAACGAAAAGAGTGATTGGGTGTTGCGGGCCATTATATCTTGAAGGATCTGTTCCTTTTATTAATAATGATTATTTGAAACTTTCAAAGTGCTTGACCAACATCTCATGGCCAATGATTGAGCCATAGTTAATAACCAGCTAAGGTAAGGGTCTCGGAGCTTGCATTGATTCACTTGCTAAGCTCACAGTAGTCTGGAACTCACTCACCTTCATTTCCTCGTTTGAGAGGGAGTGGTTAAGATTTTCAGAGACCAGTGACTTGGTATCACTGATGTTCTTGGCTTTCTTGCTTTTGTTATTGTTTATAAACTTTCTCACAACGTTCTTAAAATCCCATGTCTTTTAATAGCCTTTGAAATCCTCCTGATACAACAGGAGACTCAAATCATAGTTGTTTAAATGTAGGAATTCCTTTGCTCTATTGATTTTGACGCTATCTTGGGCTCCCTTGTACTCAGCTTTAATGCCCTTCACTTTGCAGCCCTCATCAATATTAGCCTTGGCTTCAAGATTTTCAAAAATCCGATCACCCTGCTCAAGAAGTTGAGCTAACTATTCATTTGAATTATCATTCCTTAACTCTAATATAGGTGCTTAGTAAAGGAAAAAAGCTTACCAGGGCTTCGTTCTTCAATCTATAGGGGAAAAGACTCAGCAAGCTGATCCCGCTCTTGGGCTGGATTCATGGTATTTTTAAGTTTTGATTATAGTAATATATACTGGATTTTTAAATTTAATAGGTGGATTATTAAAAAATACCACTGGATTCTTCAAATTTACTATAAGAAAAACCTCTCTCCTTCACTTATCCAGTAGATT
Organism: Oxytricha trifallax; assembly: GCA_000711775.1. NCBI lineage: Eukaryota > Ciliophora > Spirotrichea > Sporadotrichida > Oxytrichidae > Oxytricha > Oxytricha trifallax. The sequence continues at coordinate 10,359 of ARYC01017935.1, forward strand.
TAAAGAGCTACAGCCCGCAAACCAGTTCAAATGCATTGCTTATGTTAATACCAACATATAAAGGTGAAAAAAGTAGGCTTGCAAGAAATGGCGGACCCGCCATGGGTCTTTTGAGTGCTGTTCGAGTCTGGCCTCATTGAAAATTGGCTTTTTGGAAAAATCGAAAAATCCGAGGGCCTAATGGTGAATTCAACCCTATACTGTTCATAACGTACATATAACCAGTAGAAATGTGCAGTGAAAGTAGAATGGAAAGCAAAGGCACTCGTTTTGAAAATCGAGGTCATGGTTGAAGGGGGTCCAGACTGGCTTTGGATTCTAGACTTCAGACTGGATTTTAGAACCTATAAGAGGGGGGTTTATACTAAAGTTGAATTTTTACAAAAAGTAGTTGGGAAAGCTACTGGATTTTATGGACATATGGACTAAGTATAGAAAAAGGAACACTTTCAACAATATATGATCACTAGAACACTCAAACTGCAATTAGCAGCATTCTTAAAGACTCTCTTTCTAAGACTCTTGAATAGGCTCTCATAATAAGTTAAATTGTGAAGTTTGGAATTTCGCTATTTATCGATATTGAATCATCACTATTCCAACTTATAGATTTATCACGCATATATGTATTGGGGTTTATATGCGTGATAAATTTATAAGTTGGTATAGTGATGATTTAATATCGATAAATAGCGAAATTCCAACTTCAAAATTTAACTTATTATAGGGCCTTCAAAGCGCAGTTTCCAATGATCAGTAATAAGGGAAAAAAGTTCGAATTATATTTCGGTCCCATACTTTACCATTGGATAGAGCACAGTGCGTAGATAAAGAATATGTGGACCTTACCCTACTTTTGACATCTGTGAGATGAGTTGCGTCATTTGCAAGGATCATGGGGCACTCGTTTTGAACCTCCCTCTTTTCCTTAATTCAAATTTTAATTAAATTATATAATATTAAATTAAAAAACTTAACTACTATGGTGGAATTCAAAGGACCATAGTCTCGTTCATGTACACTTGCTTTAGCTCTCAATTCATGCAAAAACATAGACTTCATGTCTCTCTTGCCTGCGGTCATTACTTCCAACCAGTGCAATAAAATCCCAAGTTTAATCGAGCAGGGGTTTTGGGGTTTTGAAGGGCTATAAGCATTTAATGTTAAGCTTATTTAAATTAAGCTAAATTTAATTCCATTTAAACAATGAAATTTATCAATTTTATATGCAAAGCTATTGCAATCCTAAGAAAATGTAATAACATTATTTTATATTGATTTATAAATTATATATAAAGTTTTTATAAATTTCCGTTCTATATGCAAATGAAATTTAATGTACTCAATTTTTTATTTGAATATACTTCATTTTATAGTCATATTTTTGTACAAAATAACTAATCTTTATAATTTATTGATATTTTTAGAGTAAATTTATATATAAAATAAAAAAAATTATAGAATCAATATATTTATCTGTAATTCTCATTTTAAAGAATATTTATATAAATTTATATATAAGGTACATTTATTTATTTATAGTTATTCATTTGTTTAAAATTTGATGAAATTTAGAAATGATTCTCATGATATTTTAAGATTGCAAATAAATTGATCATGTCAATATCAGATTGCATCTTCTTTCATTCACAAATTAATCTGATGATTGATTGTTTCCAATCTTAAATTTGGAGAAATCAATCACAAATATTTCACTTCTAAACATTCTTACTTATCTATAATCAAAAAGAAATTTCAATTTGGAGTTATAAATTTCAGACATTGATTCTTAAATACAGGTAATATATTTGACTCTATAAACTAATTATTTTTTAATTTTAAATTCAAGTAAAGATTGGAAAATACATTGTCAAATTTTCATAGTAATAATATAGTTATATATATCAATATCTATAAGTTAGAATTTTTAATTTAAAATGATTGACTTACTTTATAAAATAAAAAAATAAGATTATTTAAGTAATAAAGCTACCTATTCACATAAATTGAGGATCTTTTGAAATATATAACTAAATAAATAAAAAAGATTATATAAATAAAATTATATATAATTGAAAATTCTATAAGTTAAATATATACTTTGAATTATTCAAAGAAAATTTAAATTTAAATTTATATATAAAACTTTATCATTAACAAAATATAGCAGTGATTATATTCTCACACTTACCAATATTATGATTACAATTTTTATCTGTTTATAGTAAAAATATAAAATCAATCTTTCATTCAGCTTTGTACTTTTTAATATTCTATTTTATAATATTTTGCCTTTAAAAATCTATTTCATATAGATTAATTATACAAGATCATTATATATAACTTTTTATTTAAAATGTTTCAAAGATCTTAAAATAAAAAATACTAAAAATACTAAAATTGGCAATATAATTGTTAATTTTTCATATAGAATGAAAATAATACTTACCTTTATTATTTATTGGAGGTTTATATTTAATTATATTTTTTCAATTTATAAACTATCAGCAATCAGTTAAGTACTGAATTATATTGAGATATATTTCAATTTGAAATAAAATTGAATAGTGAATGTATTGATATATTTGTAATTCTGTATACAAATATTTATTGATTTTACAATTGATTCTCGAATTGAAATAAGATTGATTTGTTGGAATATCACAATTTTTACTTAAATTTACAATTCTAATTTGTAATTCAATCATTCTTCTTCATATTAATCCAAATTTATTCCTAAAAAAATTTTAAAAAAGTTTAAATGCAAAAGTACGAAAAAACTGGATCCAAAGAGTTTGGTACCTAGAAGAACACTGCTCACTGATCAGGTGAGCTGCTATAAGCAACTATTCTCTCAAGGGGGGTAACTTACGTTCTGCTCGTTACATTGTAGCTTAGAACTTGGTATTTAACACAAGTCTATTTTGGAGGCTACAACAAACTCTGAGTTTACGTATTTACGCTGCCCTCGGGTCGGCATTACCAAACTCTTAGGGGAATATAACTACGATACAAAGAGACTTTACTTACGATATTTATATAGAATTATTTACTTTTAAATAATTCCTTGAGTCACTAATTATTTTATAAAGCTGCATTGCAACTTATATTTTAGGCTAGGGGTTTTGATTATTTTAGAGTAAGTATTTTTAAAATTAGCATATTAATTTTAATTTTATTCTGATTTTAAAATTTATTTTTAATCTGCTTACTATTCCGAATAGTAAGCAATTCCATCCTTGCCTATCACAATAGGACTTATTTTAAATTAAATTTATATTCTTTGAATCTCTATCCAAAGATATTAGGGAAGTTTAAGGTTCATTTTTTGAGCCATTAGGGCAATAATGGAAAATTTATTTTCCATTTAAATTTAATTTACAATTAAATTTTATCAATATTTTAATTAAAAAATATTTTATTCTATATTTTTTAAATATAATCAACTTTTTTTATTTATAATTATATTGATTTTATTTGTTTATAAATTTGTATAAATTTTAGACTTTGGTAAAAATTTGGAACCAATGTTTGCTACTTTTTTTATTATTTTTATAATTATATTTCAGCAATAATATAACTTATTTATATAGTTTTTCATTTTGAATCATACTTGTTCGAAGATACAATTCTTAAGATTTATTTCTATTTAACTACTTATATCTATTATATGATTTAAATTAGAAATATTTTTATAAAAAATTGATGATACATTCATTAATAGATTTAAATATAAAGTAAATCTTATTTTGATTTTTATTTTCTTAAATAGCAAACATAAAAGTATTTTTATTTCCATATTATTAAAAAATCATTTCCATAAAGTAATATTACTGTAAAATCTTCAATATTTTAAGTATAACTATTATAAATTAATTAATAATTATTTTATATAATTTTCTTGCTCAAATACAATAGAATTATAGAAATGGATTTTTAATTCCAAATACTTTTTGGAAATATAAAATTTCTT